>JACEEZ010005556.1:0-11485 GCA_016584305.1 Chionoecetes opilio | reverse complement strand
AATCTGGACAGTAATATAAATTTTGAGATGTGGGGGAAGAAATACTAAGATCAAATTCATTAAAACCTAGGTCTTTTAACCAACATTAGTTGGAAGGTCAATAGCTTATATACATAATAAAGCGCTTAGAATCATCAGGCATACTTCATAAAGTAAAGCATATTTTATCCACTGAAACATTACTAACCTATATATTACACGTTGATTTATCCTTTATTACATTATTGCAATGTTGTCTGGGGTATGGCGAAATAACAACAATAAAACCGCTTGCAGTTGCTTCAAAAAAGGATAATTAGAACCCTAGGCAAAGTTAGTTATCATGAACACACAGCTCCGCTATTTAAAAGCCTTTAAAATTCTTAAATAAATGATATTTATGTTCTAGAATGTCTAAAATTCCTTCATGACGAATTCCATATCTTTCATTCTGCTTCACTTCAGACTGCTTTTCAAATACATAACTTAAACACAAGAAATAGACATCAAATTAGACCACCTTTTCCAATTACTGAATCTCATAAAAGATTTGTCACTTATTTCGGATGCATGAAATGGAATGAACTTCCAGAGAACATTACAAATATTGTTAATAAGAATACATTTAAAATAAATACAAAGAAATATATAGTAAATATGTATTGATCTATACATGTTGAGTTATTTTTGTTTCTTCAGTAGATGTATTTTTTCATTAAGATATAATGAGTGAGTTTCTTTTTGGTTTTGTATTACAACCAAGTCTTGATATGTTTAGGTATGTATGTCTATGTAAATTTTCGATAAAAGGTATGTCGAAATATATACGTAAATATGTTAGTCCATTGCAAGGCATTTTATAGCTATACATACAAGGGCCTTAGCCATGTTTATATACCATGTATATATGATCAAGCTTTGTATATATTTATATGGCTAATAAACTACTTGAATTGAATTGAATTGAAAAAGAGAGGCATAGATTTTTCATCCAGAGGCGGGGAATCTTACAATGTTCTTATTACACCTCGTGAGCTATTTCAAGCCATGAAGGTTTGCGCTGACACTTTCCCAGGCCAAGATTTATGTACCATATTTCGATGCTCTGTCATCTAAGAGATGATGCTCTAGATTTCTTGTTGAGAATCTAAAATAGGATCTGGATTGAAGGAAACTTCCCCAAAGTAGCTGGGGTGTGGGCGGGGTGACCCCATCCCAAGCCTGGGAAGGCCCCAACATACCGACGAATTTTCCGGCCCATACCCTAATTCATTGTGTGTAAGTTATTCGAAAAAATGGAAATAGTCACTGGTATTTTTTTGGAACGGGAAAAATTTTCCCCGTTTTCAGTGGGGTTTCCGTAAGGGGCATCACTCTATACGGAAGCGCTTATTTCCCTTTAGATCCCCATATGCGGGGCATTGCCTCCGACAACACCGGGGCCCATTTTTTTTCGACTTGAAAAGGCTTAGCACGGTTGGAGACAGGGTAATTGCAATTCTGTATGAGTTCGGGCAAAAGAGGTCGTTTGCCTGTGCCCTCCGATTTTTCCTAGAAACCCGGGTTCTTTTAGAGTTCGAGTTCCCCCCCAACAACTGTCTTCTGAACCCCGCTTCCAGGGGGGCATCCCCAAGGTAGCTTTTGGGTTTAGCTTGTTCGTGGGGCCCATCAATGGTTTTGTTGATGTACGCCAGAGGGGATTGTTGTCTTTATACGTGGAGTTTTATCAAACTCTTTGCGCTTCCAGGAGTCGGTTGCAGAGAGAAACTTAAATTGCTTTTGATAAAGTTGGAATGGACGAGGGAATCGTGCTTCGGTTTTCTCCAACAAAGACTGTAGGGGTTTTATTTTTTGCAGAACCCCGTGGGTTTCATCCCGACCCAGACCTGTATCTTACGATAAGAGAATACCAGTAGGGAAGAGACCGGTTTTTTAGGACTCATTTTTGCCAACTAGAGATTTGGGTCCCTCACCTTCGTGCCTCAAGACTGTTCCGGCCCAGGTTTACGAAATTTCTCTCGCACCCCAGTGGGGGGGATCGCGCTACACTTTATTTTCCCCGCCTCATTTCCTTTCAAACTGAATATGGATGTGAAGTGTACTCCTCTGCCACACCCACTCGACCCGGATGCTGGATTCGGTCATCATCCCCGGTGTCCGTTGGCAACGGGGTTCAGGTCTTCCCCCATCCCAAGCTTTTGGTGGATGTGGTGTCCCCCATTAGATCTTCAACGAGTCCCCCTTTTAAGAGTTGGTATCGCCCCCAAGCCTCCTGATCATAGTTTGCGTGCGTGTCGTGATTCAGGATCGAATTCCCATGGGGGAAAAGTTACCAAAGCCCTTGGGTTTTCCCGATTGAAGCTATTGGAGACGCTATCCCCCCCTGCACGGATTCCCCCGCATAGGCTAGACAGTCGGCCCATGGCTTCTCCCAGAAGGCCCTTTTGCAAAAGCCTTCCGTTCAAAAGGGTTTTTACCCCTCAGGCTGAGCGTGCCTTTTTTTAGACCATTTTTGCACCATCAAGTTCGACCCCTGCTTTAGCCCCTTAAAGTCGTATCCTATCTTTAACAAAGGCGTCCCTTTCCCAAGTGTTTCACTGTTTTTAGGCAAAATAAGTGCTTTTTATATGCTTCATGATTATTTTACCCTCCCGGAGTTTCTTTTAAAAATTTTTGTGACTTGAGTGCTCTTCAATCATAGTATTTTAATCTCCCCACCCGGGCAATCCCAATTGGAATGGTTTATCTGTCAAGAGGCGAGCCGGACGGTCAGTTTTTTGGGGGACCGGCACATGTAGGTGTTGCCGGATGAGGAAGCTGATGCCTTGGCAAAAGCTGCAGTAGAAGACCGCTCTTCACATTTTGAGTGCCGGTACGGACCTGCGCTCGGCAATCCAAGAATTTACAAACAGTTGGCAGGGAAAGGGGATACTATAGGGCAAAATAAACTGCGCACCATCCCAAAGTATGAGGACTGGAGCACGCGGTCTTCCCGGAGATGGGGAGATGCTTGGCACGATTGCGATTGGCAACTCATAACCTGGGTTCCCCATGGAGGGGGGCCACCCTCCTTACTGTGATGATTTTTTGGTCCCCCCAACTGTGCCGCACTTGCTGGGGAGTGTCCCCGGAATTTGAAAAAAAATTTTTCCAATTTTTTTCCCCCTGCGGGGTTTCCCCTCTTTTTGCTGGAAAAAGCCCCGAAAATCCAACCTTTTTGAGCTAAAAGAGGGTTTTTATTACCCAAGTTAAGCCCCGGCAGTAGAAAAAAGCCCCAAAATTTTTTGAGTTTTTTTAGAAACTTTTGTTAAAGGGGAAAACCAAATTGGGTTAAAAAATTAAACCCCTTTTTAAAATTTTTTAAAAAAAACTCCCCTTAAAACCCTTTAAAAAAAAAAATATTTTTCAGAAGGAAAAAAAATTTTCTGAAAATTTCCCCTTAAATTTTTTTTTAAATCTAAAACATCAAAAAAGTGTCGCCAAAAACTTTTTTTGGAGAAATTATTGTTTAGAGAAGGACAATTACGCCCCCTTTTTTGAGTTTTTTCTTGGCTACAAATTCAGGTTTTTAAATTAAGAGGTTTCGTTTTTGTGAGAATTTTGGGGAAGGTGTTTGGAAAATTCTATCAAATTTACCCCCCGGGATTTATTCACACTTTTTCATTGTGTTTCCCGGGCCCTGTGAGTCATCACTTGGTGTCGTCAATAGAGCAGTCAACTCTGAAGGGGTAAAGGGAAATGACTCCTGGCCCAATAGATCACCCAGGTCGTCTTGGGGAACCTTTAGGGGAACTAATTTCCCCTCCTAATTTTTCTTCTCAAAATGGGGGATTTGGACAAGTCTGTTTTTTCATATCTGAAACCCAAGAAACCCAAAATCCTGTTAGGTCCTTGGTTTTTCAAGTTTTTGTAGCATTGCCCAACCTGTTTTTTCCAAAAATTGTATTGTTTTTTAAATTCCATTATAAATTTTCCCAGGTGGGTTTTGGCCCCAGTAAAAAAATTTCCCCCCCAAATATTTTATATGTTGAGTGTGCATAATAGCGCTAATTCGTGTTTAGTCCCTTAAATATATGTATTTTTTAATTTTTAAATTTTTAATTGGTTTAAAATATTAACCTAGGTTGTGATTTGGGTTACATTGAAAAAATTTTTGGACACTTGTGAGGCTCAATGTGTTTGCAGACGTTTTGAGGTAAAAAGTGGAGGCATTGGTGGGTTGCCTGCTTGTCTATACCGTCCTCGACAGGGTGAGAGGAGGTTCAGAAAATGCTGGACCCCATGGATGTGCCAGAGGAAAAGTTTTTGGGCAATACAGTTTCCAGGGATGAAATTCTGGCCCCCGTGCCGAATGGAGCCATTCCTCAGAAGGGCCCCCCACCCCCGGGAGCATGCCTCCCCCCTGTAAAAAACCCCAGGTATTTTTATATATTTTTTGTAAAATTTCGGCTATTATTTAGAACATGACTGTGTCTGGGTTCAATAGAGGGGGGGGGGGGACAGGGTTTGGGGGGGAGGGTTGAAGTTTTTTGGTTTTTCCCCGGCACACGGCTGGGGCAACGGACGGCTTTGGGGACGACCCCGCACCACCTTACGGGGGCTCCGACCCGGGCCCGGGACGCCTCAGCACAGCCCGCCCCCGGGGTCGTGCTGAGGGGGGCGGCGATCGGGGCTCCCGTGAAGGGGAGGGCACATAAAGGGGTTAAAATAGTCCCATGTGTCTTTTATGTCAATGAAAAACAAAAGACTTTCATATTTCGGCATAAGATTAGACCCATGTTCGGAAGGGACCTTGTGACGGAAAAATTTGTAACATAACAGTGGCGGAATATATAAAAATACTACTTATTTCATTAAAGCGTTATTTTATAAATTTTAACCCA
Organism: Chionoecetes opilio; assembly: GCA_016584305.1. Classification (NCBI taxonomy): domain Eukaryota; kingdom Metazoa; phylum Arthropoda; class Malacostraca; order Decapoda; family Majidae; genus Chionoecetes; species Chionoecetes opilio. The sequence goes on along the minus strand of JACEEZ010005556.1, from coordinate 6,623 downwards.
TTTTTAAATTTTGGAAAAATATAAAAAATTTGAGGTGTCAGTTTTTAAATTTTGAATACATTTTTTTCATTTTGGGAAGTATTTGTTATGTGAAATTATCATATCTGCGCTTTTTTGGCAAAATATTCGAACAAATACAATAATTATTGCCTTTAATATCACTGTAACCAAAGGATAAAAATTAAATTTTTATTTTGTGAGACAATGATGGCCTGGGGGACTGTGAAAAAACCTTAAATTTTATCTTTTTTTTCAATAATTTTTTTTTTTTTTTTTAAAAAGTTTTTACATGAATTATGTTTTTCCGTTTAACATTTTTAAAAAAATTACAATATGTCTTTTCCTTCCGTCCCCCAGCAGGTACCTTTTTTTTTTTGCTTCCCCCTTATTTGTCATTAAAACGGGGCTTTCCCCGTCTTATTTTACTAGCCGCAAAGCCGCCCTCCGGGCGGGCCTTTTTTGGGTAGCCCCCGGCGGAGGGCTATGGGGGCCCTTGGGGCCCCCACCGGGGGGGGGTTTGTGAGGGGGGGGCCCCCCCCCCCCCCTTTTTTGGGGGGGGGGGGGTGTGGGGGGGGTGGGGGGGGTGGGGTTTTTTTTTTTTTTTTTTTTTTTTTTTTTGGAGGGGGGGGAAAAAAACCTCCCCTTAAACCCCCTTTTGGTTTTGCTTTTTTTTTAAAAAAAAAAAAATTGTTTTTTTTGGGTTTTTTCCCCTTAACTTTTTTTTTTCCCCGGGGCCATTGCCCCTTTGGGTTTTTTTTCGGAAACGTTTTTTTCCCAAAAGCTTTGGGGACCCCCTTTTAGTTTTTTTTTTTTTTTTTTTTTTTTTTTTTTTTTTTTTTTTTTTTTTTTTTTTTTTTTTTTTTTTTTTTTTTTTTTTTTTTTTTTTTTTTTTTTTTTTTTTTTTTTTTTTTTTTTTGGGGGGGGGGGGGGGGGGGGGGGGGGGGGGGGGGGGGGGGGGGGGGGGGGGGGGGGGGGGGGGGGGGGGGGGGGGGGGGGGGGGGGGGCCAAATTTTTGTTTCCCGGTTTTTGCCCCGCGGGGTGGAGGGGGCTTCCCTCTCTCCCGGCATTGGGAGAAGGTGTTTCTCCCCAGGGACTAAAGTCCCCCTTTATTGAAAAGGTTGCCTCCCAAAAAAAAATTTTTTTTATTCACTTATTATTTTTTTTAAATGTACTCTTGTTTTTTATGTATTTCGTTATTTTAAATTTTTTTTATTCTTTTTAAAATTTTTGTTTTTTATTTTTTTTTTTCTTTATCTTTGTAAGGGGCGTCAATAACCCGCATTGCGGCGCAAAAAACTAAATCAATCAATAAATCAAGTTTTCCCAAAAGCCCCTCGCCCCCCCTAAAAAACTCAAAAAACAGCAAAAACGTAAGTTTTTTCCCCGTATTTGATTTATTTTACACTGGGAAACCGAATTGCCTACACAATTGGGAGTGTGGTTTGTGTTTTACCTTATTTGATCCTAGGAAAACATTCTCTCTATGATTTTCCCGTCGAAAAACTTTATTTTGGAGATTAAAATTTGTTTAGGGGAGGAGAGAGGAAAAGTGTTTACGTGCGCTTCACCCTTCTTCTCTTGTGATCCCCTGTTCTTCCTTTGCCGCGTACTTTTTTAATGCAATTTGGCTTTAGTTAGGGGGTTAAGGGGGTGGTTTGGTTAGTGAGTAAAAAGATGGGGTTAGGTTATTTTTAATTTCATATTAAAAGGTTACAGGGGTTTAGTACCACGTTTTTCTACCCGGGTTTTGTTATTGTTTGTACACTGTTTCGAGTTTTTTCAAACATCCCTGCTGGTGTGTTTCGTAACTTAGTAGCAGTTAAACTTGACTGAGTGTACAAAATGCTAGGGTTTTTCTATAGAAACGAAAAAATTTTTTGGTGTACAATCTACGGGTGTAAAAAACAACTGGTAAAAACTACTGCACCCCACTCATATGCCCTTCCTATTAAAAAAACTTTATCTCCAAAAGTATAAATTTTCCAGGACTAATGAGTATTTTTTTAAATCCAATATGATTAACAAAAAACCCCCCCCAATTGTGTGGGGAAATTTTCGGCCCTAGTGAAAAATTTCCCCCCCTACTAGTTTTATGTTGATGTGCATAATACGCTAATTCGTGTTTAGTACCTTGAAATATTATTTTTTGTTTAATTTATCAATTTGTTACTTTGGCATTTAACATATTTAACCTAGGTTGTGATAGCTTCCATTAAAAAATTTGTGGCACACTTGTGGGGTCAATGTGTTTTTGCGACGTCTTTTAGGTAAAAGTGGAGGCATTGGTGGTTTCCTGCTTTCTATGACCGTCCTCGACAGCGTGGAGGAGGTTTTAGAACTGCTGGACCCTATGGATGTGCCAGAGGAAAAGTTTTTGAGGCAATACAGGTTTCCAGGGATGAAATTCTGGTTTTTTGCAAGAATTTGGAGCCATTCCTCAGAAGACCCACCGGCGATGCCCTGCCCTTCCTGTACACACAGGTATTTTATCTATTTTGTGTAAAATTTCGGCTATTATTTGAAAAGACTGTGTCGGATTCAAATAGAAAGGGGGGGGGGGGACAGGTGTTGCAGGGGGTGGGGGTTTCTGTTTTTTTTTTTCCGCGGCACACGGCTGGGGAACGGACGGCTTTGGAACGACCCCCACCACCTTCACGGGCTCCGACCAGGCCCGGGGGCCCCCAGCACAGACTCCGGCCCCGGGGGCCCCGTGCTGAGGGTGTCGGCGATCGGAGCTCCCGTGAAGGGGAGGGACACTATAAAGGTTTTTAAAAATATCCCATAGTGTCTTGTAGTCAATGAAAAACAATGACTTTCATATTTCGGATAAATTAGACCCATGTGTCGGGTGGACCTTGTGGGCGGAAAAAAAAGTAACAAAACAGTGCGCGAAAATTTTAAATTATACTACTTATTACATTTAACGCGTTTTTTTTATAAATTTTTAAACCCTTTTTTAAATTTTGGTAAAAATATAAAAATTTGAGGTGTTTAGTTTTTTAAATTTTGAATCATTTTTTTCATTGTCGCAATGTATTTTTTGTTACTGTGAAATTATCAAAAATCTGCGCTTTTTGGTCAAATATTCGTACAAATACAATAATTATTATCCTTCAATATTTACTGTAACCAAAGTGTAAAAGCAAATTTAAAAATTTATTCTGTGAGACATAGGGCCTGGGTTTTCTGTGAAAATGCCCTAAGTTGTATGCTTTTTGCCAAATTATTTTTTTTTTTTTTTTTTTTAAAAAGTTTTTTAATGAATTATGTTTTTCCGTTACCATTTTTAAACAATTACAATATTCTTTTCCCTTCGTCCCCAGCTTAGGTACCTTTTTTTATTTGCTTCCATGTATTTGTCATTAAATCGGGGCTTTCCCCTCTTATTTTTTACTAGCCGCAAAGCCCCCCTCCGGGGGGGCCTTTTTTCTACTCCTTCGGGGGGCTATTTGGGGGCCCTTTGGCCCCCAGGGGGGGCCGAAAACCACCAAACCCAAACTCTCCCGATAGCCCCTTCTAACTTTCCTAAACAAAGCCGCCCTCCGGGGGGACTTTTTTGGGTAGCTCCGCGGAGGGCTATTGGTGGGCCTTCGGCCCCCCCCCTGGTTTTTTGGGGGGCCACCCATTACCATCACCCAAAACCCCTTCATCCCCTTCCCATCACCCCCCCCTATTCCCCCACCCATCACCCCCCACCCATTACTCATCACCCTACCCATTCACTCACCTATTACCCATCACCCTACATCAAGGTTTCCTCAATTCTCGCAACCCACTTTTTATTCTTCACAGTTTTCGCTAATAGGCTGCTAAAAAAAGAAGAAAAAAGTGATCGAATCATCCTATAAGTGGGCTTAAAACCTTCCCCTGGTCAACCTGATTCCAAAACTGTGACATATGATGGGATTCCGCCACAGGGGGCGGCAGCTATCGCGGACAGACAGACAGACAGACAGACAACACACACACACACTTTCGCTTATATTATTATAGAAGGTGCTGACAGCTCTACGCTTCTATGCTAGTGGAAGCTTCCAGAATGTGGTGGCTGATACAACTGGGATCCATCAGTCCAGTGTATCAAGGTCCATCACCATGGTTACAGAAGCCTTGTACAGGAAATTAAGATGCCTAATGGAATGAATAACATCACACAGGCAAAACAAAAATTTTATGACATGCACGGTATCCCTCGAGTTATTGGTGCAATTGATTGCACCCATATACCCATCAAAGGCCCAGCTGCTGACGATCACCTCTACGTCAATAGGAAAGGGTTTCATTCCCTTAATGTGCAAGCGGTTTGCAGCACCAGCCACTTAATCCTGAACTGCTTGGCACGCTACCCTGGCTGTTCCCACGATTCCTTTATCTGGGCCAACTCCCATCTACGCCACCTCTTTGATCGTGGAGACTTCGGTGACAGCATACTCATAGGTAAGTGATTTATATTTCCTTTGTATTTAACATCCAGTATTTATCTTTATGCTTTGTGCATTTGCATTAAATAGTAGTATAGTAAATAGTAAATGGCTTTGCTTCAATTAGTATTCAGACCTATAGGAAAGCTCTAGGTTGATGTCATTGAATAATTTTCTGTAATGGTTTTCTAGATGAAAAGGATAGTATATTTATACTCTGTATGTAAACATTATTACAATAATTAGTAAAATATATAAAACATTCTCTACCAGCCTCGACAGCATATACTACCAGCTTTGTTCTCTCTTATTATTTTAATTTCCAATTGTCTTGTGTGTTATCTTTAGGAAAATATTTGTATTCTTTAAATAAATTTTACTAATTGTAATAATGTTTTTAGCCTGATGATGCCAATAGTTTGGCGAAACGTTTCTCATTAAACCTCAACACATGTGAAGAAGAGTGTTTATGTTGACTTGAAAACCATCAATGAAATATACGGTAGAAGCTAGAATTATTGCAATTCAATATACTACTGGAGACCCTGATTTAGCGGATTTTTTTATTTTACATTACTTCTTTTTCCAATGCAAAATACAGCGGAATAATCTAATTGTAGCAATATTTGTTGCGGTTTTGCAAACGGCCGTCAACCCATAAGTTTTGGGTAGGCTTTGGGGGCCATACAGACTAGAGGTAGACCGGATATCCGAATTATATTTAACATCTGCATCCGTATTCATGGATATCCACGTTTGTATCATAAGCTTCCATGTGTGCTCTATTTTTATGGGGATATCTTGAATAACTAGACACCACATGTTATATCTGTCATTTTGTCGATGAAGGAGTTCGATTCAGCGGATTTTTTGATGTACCAGAAACGGCCTGGGCTGAATTGTTCCGTTATATCGAGTGAAAAAGATTTAATTACTCAAAACACTGTACATCATAAATTTAAAGTACCCATCATCATCATCACCACATAAAAATATAATCATCTTATATTGCTTATTTAAATTGTAGGCAAGACAAACACAAGGAAAACAATATACAAATGCTATGTCGATTGATCTGTTATTTTAAGAATTTACAAATTAATATTTGCATTTCAGGAGACGGTGGGTATGCTGTGGAGCCGCACCTCTACAGTCCAGTCACTCATCCCATCACAGCAGGAGATAGACGCTACAATCAGAGCCATAGAAAGACTCGTGTTGTTATTGAAAAGACCTTTGGTATCTTGAAATCCAGGTTTAGATGTCTTCATAGTTCCGGAGGGTCTCTGCAATATGAGCCAACAAAATGCAGCAAGATCACCATGGCCTGCATGTTGTTGCACAATCTCTGCATTAGGCGTGGTATCCCCTTGCAAGAGCTGCTTAGGGAAGAACATGATGAGAATGATGACTATATTCTTCCCAACAATGAAAGAACACCAGGGTGGCTGCAGAGAAGGGAAATGATTCAAGGTATTTTGATTAAAATACTTTGACATCACTGGCCAGCATGGGAGATTTCACACTTCACTTCGGACACTTCAAACTTCAGTTCGGATTATGGAAAGTTGTTGAAAAATTGGAAATGGGCCTGAAACTTGTCTAATTACCCGAAGTTCTAATTATACGGGTTTGAATTAGTGAGTGGGAATTTATGTCACATACATATTTAATCTGAGTTTCTCTTACCTAACATCAAACCCATGTCTATCTCCCGACACATCATCCCACCTAATTAACTAACTAGGATACTTATCGGTGGATAGTGGGTTGAAAACGGCTGTAGGTCTTGTATTAATACTGCAATGGTCTTGTGATCCGATGTGGTCGCCGGGATCGAGGCTGCCCGTGAAATACAGAAGCGGAGGGGCAGAGGCGAGTGTTTCGTTACGGCGTCAGAAGGGCTTTCACACCAAGTTACTGACGCACGGCTATCATCAGTGTGTTGATTCTTAACACATGTCCTTTGATTTAAACTATATGTACAAAGAGTCTATATACAATTCTTATCAATGTAATCAGATAAGATCAAAGAGATGTTACTCTCACGGGAACTGGAATGGTACTGTATTTGTAGACAAGCAAGCACGTATATTAGATTGATGTTATCCTCACGGAGGGTCTGGGTGTACTGATTCTCCAAGGTGGCGAGCGAGACCCGCCAGACTAACCAATACCTATGCATATTTCAAGTGCAGCTCT
>JACEEZ010005555.1:0-20000 GCA_016584305.1 Chionoecetes opilio | reverse complement strand
CCCCCTATAGCCAACAAGACTGGGGAACTGGCGGGGAAAACGGGGTTTTTGGGTGGGGAAAGCAAATATAACTGATATATGGCTCCCCCAAAATCATCAAAATCACTATTTGCAAAAATCTAAGGAAAATCCCTAAATTAGAGATATCCCTAGATATACATTTTAGGAAGTTAACCTTAATTGATGTATGTATAGATTTGGACAATTTTGGGAGAGCAATAAATTAGTTTTGTCTGCCTTCCCTACCCAAAAACCCAAGTTTCCCATAAGACCACCAAGCCTGGTAGTCAAAGGAAGTAAAACAAAAACTTAACCATCCTAGCCAGAGGGGGCTGCGCCCCCCATGGATCGCCGATTGGTTGCTAACCAACCTCACTATAACCCCCGCAATGTTACTAACCTAACCTCTCTATAACCCCGCAATGTTACTAACCTAACCTCACTATAACCCTTAAAAGTAACTAACGTAACCTCACTATAACCCCCTTAAAGTTACTAACCTAACCTTCTAGCCAGAGGGGAATGCACCCCCCCATGGAGATCCGAAGGGTTGCTAGCCTAACTTCACTACAAATCCCGCAATGTTACTAACCTAACCTCACTATAACCCCTTAACCCCTTGAGGCCCAGAACGTAATTTTCATTGTAATATAACCACCATTAGACAATTTTAATGAACATAAGCAATATTTTATCGATATGACCTGTTTAGTATCCTTGTCCACTAGTTAATTTGGTATATTACGTTACTTTTCGTGATTTCATGGCTAACAAAATTTATATAGCAAAGTAAAGATCTGGGCCTGAAGGGGTTAAAAGTTACTAAAACTAACCTCACTATAACCGCTAAAAGTACTAACCTAAACCTCACTATAATCCCTTAAAAGTAACTATCCTAACTTCACTATAACCCCTTAAAGTATCTAACCTAACCTCACTAAAGCCCTCTAAAAGTTACTAACCTAACCTCACTATAACTCCCTAAAAGTTACTAAACTAATCTCACTATAACCCCTAAAACTTGCTAACCTTACCTCACTATAACCCTCTAAAAGTTGCTAACCTAACCTCACTTTAACCCCCTAAAAGTTACCTAACCTCACTATAACGCCTAAAGATTACTAACCTAACCTCACCAGAATCCCTAAAAGTTACTATCCAAACTTCACTAAAAACCCCCTGCGGCAGATGTAGGTAGGGATGTAAATACTGCAAATGGTAAGATCTACATCTTGAAAACGATTATAGCTCCGTGGCTCATATTGTATCAAGCTGGCAGTAGAACCACCTTACCTAACCATACTTTACATAAGTTGTGTTAATTGTTGTGCATCAGCTTCTTGTCTACATATAATATCTTAACTGCAACGTGACAGTAAAGGTTGTTACAAAACATCCTGCCCTGCCTTTACATAACACATGTCACATATCATAGTGTTTTGCCTCTTAACACTTAAAATAAGGCCAAATTTCACTATCGAATCACGTGCGTAGTTGTGATACGACTCGAGAAAGTAAAAGGAAAAAAAAAAGTCTTGCAATTTAGGGAAAAATCGCCAGCCATCTAAGGAATATCCTCAAAAAATGTATCACCATCTAAAGTCTCAATGTAACCTAGCATTATAATCACATCATAAAACACTTCATATAAGAGTAAATAGTAATTTCAACTTACCTTCAAAGTGATGATACACCATGACGGCAGCCCAATGGAAAATAGCGCCGATAGTACGTGATCTTGTGGTTCGTATAGTACGTGGTTGTTATCATCAACGCCACATTTTCTATTAAAACTCCAAGGTGGCAGGTTTAACAAGTGCAATAATCTCTTTTTTTTGCAAAAATAGGTTTGTGGCGCACACATAAATAAAAAAGTTCCTTAGATTTCCCGTTACACTCCAAATGAAATTGCAGTAACCACAAGTTGCCATTTTCACAACCTTCTATAGCCCTGACCGGCAGTGAAATGAACCCTTACCCTATGCGTGACGTCACTGACGTGGCAATTACACGCTGAGTATTGGAAAAATAAAAATATTCCCCTATATGATTATTGTGAGGGCTGAGAACGTGGAGAATGGGGAATAGAAGGGAAGGAAGAATAAATGGGGAAAGAGAAGGAGGAAGAGAAGGGAGGAAGAGGCAGAGTACTGATGATGGTGGGGATAGAGAGAGAGGCAATTGATGTTGTGCTACAACAATCTTCTTATCAGCCCTATGAAGGGGTGGCCGGCGCCCACCTGCACATTTCCTGACCACAGCTAAGGGTCCCTCCCGTCCCCCGGCGAAAGAGAAGATGAGGGGAGGAGAAGGAGAGAGAGAGAGAGAGAGAGAGAAGAGGAGAGAGAGAGGAGGAGAGAGAGATGAGAGGTAGAGGAGAGAAAAGAGAGAGGGAGACGACAGAGAGAAAGAGGACTAGGAGACGAGAAAAGAGAGACGAGAGAACACCGAGAGAGAGAGAAAGGAGAGAGAGAGTGAAGAGAAGGTGAGGGAGAGTGTGACGAGAGTGAGAAGGGGAGGCAGGGAGGAGAAGGGGAGTGCCTGAATCTTCACGCCTCAATTCACGCCATCACTTCACACTAGGTCAGCACTGAAATAACCTTTGACATGTACCCACCACACCGCCGGGTTTCCCCTGAAGACAGGAGAGAGGACAGATTCTATATATCCTGCGGTGTGGCACACGTCTTATGCGTAGCGGTGATATCTACGAGACTAGGTCTTAGTGGGTGACGAGTTGGTGGTATTCCTTCAATACCACGCGCTCAAGTACGTGCCAACACACGCGGCTCTCATTACCAGCGCCCACGCCCGCCACGCCGCTGTCCCTGGGGCAGGTGCTACAATCTCACGAAGTCCGACGTCCTGCAGGCACCTGCCCTGGTGGTTTGCCTGTGTTCTCCTGGGCTCCTGAGATGAAGGGTACGGCGGGCAATAGCGGCGCTCGGGTTGCCCCTGTGGCTCTTCACTTTGCCCCAGGGACGACGAGCTTCGACGGGACGACTAAGGAATACCCCGCATAACCCCAGGGGCGGGAAGTGCAACTCTACGAGACCAAGACGTCCCTGCAACACTGCCCGCCCCGGTGGTGATCCCCTGGGGCCGCTTGGCTTCCCGGAACCGCCGTGGGGCAACCAAGGGGCGCCCTCACTTTGCCTCAGGGGGTAGGGAAGTGCTACTCTACGAGACCATGGGCGTCCCTCCACACTACCTACCCCTGTGGCCTCTCTTCAGGGCCCTTGGGGAGCCACTGGGCGCTGGGGGCAGGCACTAGGGGCGGGCGTGGGCCGGAGGTGAAAAATCTACGCTACTACGACGCCCTACTAGATACCTCCTTCAGGAGCTTCCCCTGGGTTCCCCCCCGGAACCCGGGGCATTACGAGCGCACCTGCAACAGGATCTTAGGACCTCTTGAGCACCACATACAGGTCTTCCTGAAGGCGACGCAGCAGATGGTGATGTATCTATATGATTGACAGTGCATGACAAGGGCGGGCAATAATGGATGATCCCGGGGCAAACTATGCAAGCTAGGGGCCTCGGGGGGGAACAGGGAGGGTCGCCCCCCGGGTAAAGCCCGGGGCGTTATAAGCCTGGGGAAGTAAGCTTCCCGTATCTCCGAAGCTACGGACACTGCCCGTCGTACCTGCCGGTACAGGAGATAAAGCCCAACCGGCGCCTTCAGGTAGAGGTGCCGGGGTTATTTGTCATGCCACGACCAGTGACCGATTGGAAGAACATAGCGGGTTGGGGGGGACGCTAAAACAGGAGCTACGTATACAACACTATAGTGTTGGGTTGAGCCTCCGCGCACGCAATTTCCTTCCTTCCCCCTTCGGGAGTAGAGGAGCGGCGGCGTCGGAGCTTAACAATTATTATGAAATATATATGCTTAAATATGTCAGAAAGGTTGATGTGGTACGAATTTAGAGCATTTCATATCCATATATGCAATAATTCATGCATACTGTACCTGTTCCTTACACAGGAACTACTTTTCCAGCTGTAATCAAGGGTGTAATGCGGCTTAGTATAGTAAGTTAGCGCCAGGGGGTGAGATGCTGAGAAGTGCCTAAGAGGTAAGGCTCACTGAGCGCCTTAACCGTCATCAGGCGCCTTTGTTACGGCTCAGCTAAGGCGCCTGCTAAGGGCGCAGCTGCTAAGGCGCCCTGCTAAGGCCTATGTAGAGACGATATTACAGGCGCCTTTGCCATGCCTTACACCTCCAGCGCCTTTGGTGTTGGTCTTGGTCCGAGAATCCTACTGAACTAGCCATCACGTTGCCTGTCTGAGCGCCGCTTAGGCAACTTCGACCAATCACAAGGCATGAACATTTCTCAGCTGAAACACGGATTTTTGTGCCTCCCTCTCTCACTACCACCAAGGCTAGAGAAGCAACGCTCGCCCCGGCGAAAAGCTGTTCTCTCACAAATTTGATGTTTATTGCAATTTTGACCACCTACATATTTTGCATTGGGACGTGTCATATACCACCATAATCGGAAAGGTGTGCTGATTCCGAGACTGAGTGAAACTTTATAATGTAACCAAAATTACAGGAATAAGAAGTTGAATAAAAATAGATGAAAGAAAAAAAGTGTTTATACACTATTTCATTTTGCTCTCATCTTATTCTAGGTATAGTTTACTGTAATTTGTTTATATTCATGATATGCAGTAATGTCTCGTGAAGATGTTCCTAAATATCATCTGGTAGTTTGATTATACCGTGTAAGAATACAACATGTTAGTGCGGGCAGAGCACCCTCTGTGACACTTTGTCTCAGCACATCCAGCAGTCGCTCGCCGGCCGGACCAGCTTGCAGCTAACAACATAATGCTATCACCAACATTTAACACCCTAGTGCCATATTTAGTCTTCCACGATTGATTCATACACACCTTGCAACATTATTATTCCGTAAACACCAATTGTTACGTTGTAGCAACTGTAACAAGGCTGTATCTGCCTTCTAAACAGAAGATAAATGTCCGTCAAAGGCCAGCAACAGCTCACTAAGTCTGGGTCGGACCCTGCCTTAAGTTTCAGCGCCTTAGATGATACCAATAAGGCGGGTTCCTTGTTTGAGCATAGGCGGTAGGCGCAGCTTGCCTTAATCACAGGCGCCTGAGTGGATCAGGCGCCCTAACTCGCTTTCAGCATCCGCCTCCGGTAGTTTAGTTCAGAGAAGCTAGAAGGAAGAATTTATTAAATATTCATCAAATATTTACCTAATAATACCGTTAAAGTAACCTAATCTAACCTAACCCTCAAACTAACCAAACCTAACCTAACCCTCAAACTAACCTAACCTAACTGTATACCTATGAAAAGTTTAATGTTTGCACAGCATGTCATTGTTATTTCACACTCGTTCGACTTATAGAAACAGTAGAAAGGTGAAAAATACTTGAATCCAGACACAGTCATGTTCTAAATTTTAGCCATATATTTTTATGTATTTTCGGCCTTATCTTATCCCATAATGTGTTTACCGGATATATTTTACGTCATCCACATAATATACTATCAGTACAAAACTCTTTTCTACTTAACCCGCCCAAAACACCGCTTTCCGAGGGGCCCCCAGGTTTTTATGGGGAAGAAAAACTGAAAAGAGGCTTTTCCGCGATATTAATACGACCATATTTTTAACACATTAAAATACATAAAAAAAAAAAGTACTTTTGACCTCTACTAATTTACTTTTTAAAAGTCCCAATTTAATCAATTTTTTTGGGATGAAATTTTTGATTTGTGACGTGTACTCAAGGCTGTTTTTAATTGCAGGTGGGTAGAGGCTGCCGAGGTTGCAGGTAGGTACGGGGCTTTGGTGGGGAGTATTCCGTTGCCAGAAAATCCGGGGATCCCTCAAGTAGTTCTGCAGTTATGCCCTCTCATATATACAGCTTCGAAATAGTGGCCAAAATCTCGTAATATACTGTGTCACTTTTGGGGTTGGAAGTACTGTTGACGTTTGTTCTACACTCTGAATTTTAAACTAAATATTTGTTTTAAAGATCCCATACTTTGTTGCCTAAATCTTTCGCCCCATACACCATTTTTTTATTTTTTCCCTTTAAATATCATCCTGTGGCCAAAAACAAAAACAAAAGTGTAGCCCTCCCTCGTGCTTTTTATGTTACGAGCCCCGACCCCCCGTGCCCAAAGCGCAACGTAAAAAGTCCACACAGACGGTCCCGTAGAACAGGGGGGAAAGCACGTGCTACCTACGATCTACGCCTCGACACGATCCGAAGTGCCCCCCAAACCATATTTGGACATGATCGTGTTACGAAAATAAGATTGCACTTTGTACTGTTTCAGTGGTTGAATTAAAATATTTCAGATAACTATGCAGTATTTTTAACAATGTTCAATTTATATCAAACCCTGGTTTTTTTTTGTGAAAAGGCCCTTTTTTTTGAGTGTCCGTGTACAACGGGGGCCCAAGGGGGGGCACGAATCTTTGAAAATCAGAATCTCGGATTTGCACATTTTGGGTGGGGTTTTCCCCCCCAATTATCAGATTTTTTTTAGAGAAATTATACATTTATACTATTTAGTGTGTGTTGGGTGTTGTGGGTGTGTGGGTGTTGTGTTGTGAGTGGAGTATATAAACCCCCAGTTTTTTTTCAATCCATACTGATGTTTCCCAGAAAAACACATGAAGAAACCCTTTTAACCCCATCCCTGTCACGTGAGTCGAGAGGGGTGGAAGCAGTGGCTGGGTGGCGGGGGGCCGTGGTGGGTGGTGGTGACGGGACCCTCGCAGGGTTGGGGCGGCGTCTGCATGGGGCGGGCCCCCTTGTGCCCGGGGGTCTAAGCATTGGGGTTTTGGGAACGCTCCAGGAGGCCTCCCCAAACCGCAGCCCGCCGTCAACAAGATAAACCCCACGCAACGGGATCAAGTTGTTCTATGTGAACTCCTTTGTTCCCCAAGTCATTGCATTACGTAGTGGAAAGAACCCATTGTTCCACCAAGTCTATTGAATTACTGTAGGGGAAAAAGAAGATACAGTTTTTAGATTTTCATGAATATAAATCAGCCCTTCTTTTTTGCCCCCAGTTCATCTCGATCAGATGGACCTGAAACAGCCAGACACTTACCTTGAGGGGGCCTCAAGCGCACTAGGGGCGGGGGAGCCCACACCCCCGGCCAGGCCCCCTTTTTTTCCACAATGCTGGGCCCCCGGGGCCCTCAAAAACCCGAGGGAAAAGGGATTCTGCCCACGCATCTCCTACTTCAACCTCAAAATTAGGGGCTTCGAGTTTTTAGATTTAAATCCTATAGTGCGTGTGTGTCGCGTGTATTCACCCATGGTTTGTCCACGCGATCGAACTCGCGATCGCCCGTTTCACCCCCCCCCCCCCGGGGCGAGCTTGGAAATCTTATTACCAATCTTTGGCTTATGACCTCCGCCCCCACACCCACCATCCCTATTCTCTATTATCATCTAGTTTATCACTAGTTTTATTTTACAGGGCTGAGCTACACTCGTATGACCCCGTTCCATAAATTTTCCCTTTTATCATTCTCCTGTGCTTTTGTTGCACGAAAACCCTCACCCCCGGGAGCGGGGCACAAACCCCCGGTAACATCCGGTACCCCTTCACGCGGATGGACAGGGGGTTGGGTTTTTTTAAAAAAAAACAGCCCATCTGTCTCCGCTCCCCCGGGGGCGAACCCGGGGCTTCTCGGTTCGAACCCAGCGTGTAACCAACACTCAGAGTACCCTGTGGGATGTGTGTTGTGGGGTGTGTGTGGTGTGTGTGGTGTTGTGGTGGGTGTGTGTGTTGCATGGTTTCATTTTTCTACATATTTTTAATCCCCTTTCTTTTACCTTCCACAACTAAAATGTTTTCAAAGGGATGAACACTGGGCGACAAAAAAAAAAACAAGATATGGTTTGGACTAAAAAAGTGTTATAGGTAAACGACCCTGTGAACTCGAATCTGATGTTTAATTAAATGTATCACTCCAGTTTTTGAGAACCAGACGCAATTCATGAAAAAATATGGGTAAAATCAGCAGAAATAGGTTCACCAATGTTTTCATTTTAAACTCTTAGTCTTTTCTTTCTCAAGCCTATTTAGGGCAGTGCAGTGTTTTTGAGTCAGTGTGGTTTGTGCAGTGAGCAGGGGAGGGTGTGCGCGCTGCGTATTGGAGAGGGGTTGCAGGCTGTGTTAGTACATTTTTACCTACTGATCGTACAGCTATTGACATATGTTTAAACATTTTTTTTTTCTTTGCAGATATGATGTGTTTGATTTAGTGGAGTCCTAATTTTAGTTGGTTTACCGTATATAGTACCTTGTACCGGGCTGTGATGGAGCGCCGTAACTGTGTGAATGCATCGGACAGTTTTTGTACATATGTGGAATTTTACCCCTGACAGTCTGAAGAAACCTCTTACAAAGAATGTTAAAGCAGCTTATCTGCATTACTTCAAGTGCCGTATAGGTGATCAAGATAAGAAGTGGGCCCCTCACGTAGCATGCAACCCCTGTGTGAACCACTTGAATGAATGGATGCGTGGCAAACGGCCATCAGGCATGGCATTCGGCATCCCATGGTTTGGCGTGAACAAAAGGATCACAGTACTGACTGCTACTTCTGCCTCACTAACATCAAAGGATATTCAGTAAAAACGCGAGCTAAAATCAGGTATCCTGACGTAACTTCTGCCATCAGGCCTGTGCCACATGGTCCTGATCTCCCAGTTCCAAATGTTCCAATTGCAAGTGCTATAAGTGAATCAGATTCGAACGAGGAGGATAATCCCATGGATACAGACTTTCAAGAAATGGCAGACAACAGAGAGCCATAATCATCAGTCAGGAAATGCTACATGACCTTGCTAGGGACCTAGATCTACCCAAGGAGAAAAGTGAAGTCCTTGGATCTCGTCTCAAGGAATGGAATTTGCTACAAGAAGGAGTTCTCATCACCACGTTTCGTCGTAGACATAAAGAACTTTCAAGCTTCTTCAAGATGGAACACAAGCTCTGTTACTGCTTTGATGTTGACACACTCATGGAACAACTTTGTGAGTCTCACACTTATGATAAGAGTGAGTGGCGGCTGTTCATAGATTCAGGAAAAAACACGCTAAAGGCCGTTCTTCTGCATAAAGGAAATAAGTTTCCAAGTGTTCCAATTGCGCATGGCAATGAAATGAGTGAAACTTATGAAACTATGAAGACTTTGTTATCTGCTGTTAAATATGAAGAACATCAGTGGAATCTGTGTGGGGACCTGAAGGTAATCTCCTTGCTTCTAGGACTCCAGTTAGGTTACACTAAGCACATGTGTTTTCTTTGTTTGTGGGACTCTAGAGCGGACAGCAAACATTACAAACAAAAGTAATGGCCAGCACGACCGAAAGACTCACCTGGCAGGTTCAACTGTATATACAAACCTCTTGTTGACAGTGAAAAAGGTGTATATATAAAGTCAAAATTTACTGTGATTTGGCATATTTTCGGATATTTCCAAGATGTGGCACATTTTCGGATATATTTGGAACAGAATTTAAGTATATTTTTTGCCAGATATGTACATTAGGTCCTAATAAAGCCGCAGGCACCACCAGAATTTAATTACGAGTAATATATATTAACGTAGGGGGATTGTTTCGATTAATTATATAATTATATATGCGTATATAATTATAATAGCTATTAAAATTTAAAATGCCGATATTTCAAAAACTATACGTGCTAGAGAAAAAGCGATGCCATTTTTGAAATCAGCAGCAAAAATGCTTTCCAACCCACACACAATGAACTCAGAACCATTTTTGGTGTCGACCAGTGTTATCAAGGCGTTTGAACAACAACTTTGAGTTCTTTTTCGTATGTGTGTATCAAACTTATAATGTGAACATGAACCCCACCTATATCACCCTGGTAAGCCAACACTCCTTCCCCCAGCTCGGTCATCCGCCTCAACGCAGCATTCCTGAGGGTTACATCAGCACTACCTGCTAAAGTGGCTGTAAAGATAATCAACATATCATCCGTGGCTGCCTTGGAACCCTTCAAGAGCTGGGGCCTGTACTGCACTGCTAAGGCTGGCCGGGAAATGCTGTTCCGGGTGCTGGCCGCAGAGAATCCAGCCCTCAGAGTGCTGAGCTACTCCCGGGACTCTTACACGACATGCAGGTCAAAAAAAAAACTGAACNGCTTAGATCTTTTTTCTTTCCTTTTTGGTGGGCGCAGTCCTTTTTTAAAATGGGCCCCGGGGGGCACTAAAGGGAAACCCCCTTACGGGGGATTTAAGCCCACGGTGAAATGGACCGCCACGGGGGAAGGCGTGGGGGACCTGGGCGGGGACAAGCCGGGGACTTAAAGGTTGGACCGATTTTGGGGGGAACTGGACATAAATGTATTTTGGGGACAAACAATGTTTTGGAAAAGGGTTTTGCCGAATCTGGGGGTTTATGCTGGGAGTTTACGGTCAAATCAGCGAGACCGAGACTTAACGAGGCTTCAAGTTAAAACCGATAGTCCGCAGCCCAAATTCGCTATAGGGGGATTCAGTTTCCCAAAAAGACCTTCCCCGGGTTTGTAATTTAAGAGAAATCCCGGGGAGGAGCCAAGGGGGGCGCCCAAAAGGCTCTGGCGGGGAAGGGATGTGTTTTTCAAGAGGGTTGGTTGGGGGGCCTCCTGAAACTCGGCGTTTGACCCCGGGAGTGGGCGTAGGGTGGGCGAGGGGGCGCCCCCCGGGGCGTTGCCCCCTTTTGATTAAAACTTGATTGAACTGAAGTAGTACAAATAAACCACTGGATCCTCTCCGGAAACACAAGTCGTAGGATGCTTTGTGGTGAAAATCGAAAAGCCCGGCACATTGGAGTGGGGGCCGGGAGACGGTCCGGCCGAACTTTCAAAAGTTTTTGGACCAAAAAATATTTCCAAAATAACTCATTTTTATAAAATTTTTCCTTTGGGAAAACAGTGATTTAAAAAAACCCCTGATTTATATTAATGTCCCTTTTTAAGCGCAACCTGGGAAAACAGGGTTTTTTTTTTCCCCACTCCAAAATAAGCTGTGCGCCGCGGGGGAAATTTTGTAAATACAATTTTGGCAAAACAACAAAACCCAGGATCCCCCACACTTTATAGCTTCCAAAAATTTCGGGGGGTTTGTGGGTTAAAGGGTTTTTGGTTTACAATAGAATGAACATGCCGATGGGCGCGGGAAGGCCCGGAATCGGCGGAGGGGAGGCCGAATGGGGCGTAAAGTGGCAACCCCAAAAACTTGCGGTGTAAGGAACAAACCCGGCCCCTTTGGTTTACCCCAAATGAAAAAAACGATTACAAATCTCTTTTTTTTGAGAAAAGTTTTTTTAACCCCAATAATGATATTGTACTTTGTGACAAAAAAACTAATATTGTTTGTTTATTAGGAGGGTCTGGGTTTACTGATTTCCGAGGGGGAATTTTTACAAAATGATTTTTTTATTTCGGTCCCAAAAAGGGGCCGAATGAGCCCCAAAAGGTCTTTTTCTTTAAGTAAAAATTTTATTAACAGGGAAAAAACCTCCCCATTTTCAAAAATTTATTTTTACCCATTTCATTATAATTATATAACTTCCTACTCACACCCCCCCATAACGAGGGGAAAAAATGCCTTCATAAGGGGGGGGGGGGGGAACAAAACCACCATCTCCCAAATTTAGAAGGGGGTTTAGGAAATTTCCACAGGGGGGGCCGGCAAAAAACTAAAGTTACGTTTCATGTGACATCCCCCAGGCCACATAGGCAGGAAACTTTTCAATAGGGGTTTCGGCACTGGGGTCTTGGCTTTTTAAAATTAATAGTCGATAAAAAGGTACCATGAATAGTATTTTTTTTTTTTTTTTTACCCACGGAACGGCCCAAGGGCCAAAACAAAAAGGGAAACAAAAAGCCCGCCTAGTTGCCAGCCCCTATAAAGGAAGGGACAGTACGAGAATAAAAAAAAAAACAAAGGGGTAGGCCAATTTAGTGGGAATATGCTGACATATACTGATGGGGGGGGAGAGTTTTCCAAGTATAGACCCCCAGTATAATCATCCCCTTGACCTAAAAAGGGTTTTTTAGGCTCTTTATCGGGGAAGTTCGGGGGGGACCTAGATAGGAGATGTTACATCAGATCTATTATTTTTAATGAGAGTTTTTGAGGTAATTTTTGAGCCGTTACCAGTTTATCCAAAAATTACACTATATCGGTAAATTTAGCCTTTTTCCCCCATGTAATAGCCCTATGATTTTTTTCCAAAAAATTTTAAAAATGATGGCGTTGGAATTGAGGGTTTTCAGGTTTTTTTGGGAAGATCAGCTGAAAATTTCGCCCTCAAACCCCCTAATACCCCATGATAAGGAACAGACCCAATATGATAAATTTTTTCCTAGGGGGCCTGAAAGCCAATGGTGATTAAAATTTTCGCTCGACACCAATACCCCCATGAAAAGGGAAACAGCCCCCAATAGGTCAATTTTTTCCTATGGGGGGGCTGAGGCCAATAGCTGAACTCCCACAAAATACCGCTTCTGTTTTGTTCGATACAAAACTTCAAAGGATCAGAGTATCCTTTTTAACCTGCGGGGGAATTTTAACCTTGCGGGGAGTATTAACCTTGCGGGGAGTATTAACCCTGCAGGGAGTATTAACCTTGCAGGGATATTAACCCTCAGGGAGTTTTAGCAATAAGAAAAACCTTTTATGTCTATCACGGGATTGGGATCAATCAGGCCCCTTTATTAATCTTCAGAATTTTGAGGGGAGGGAAAAAACCATTTTAGGATTATTATTACACCTTCAGCCAGGTAGGGCCTTAAACCAAACCGTATTCAATTGAGGTTGCTATTCCTCGCACACATTATTATTGCATTTCTTTAGTGGCAATAATTTCATTATGAAGGAATACATTTTCCTCTAAAACCTCACTTTTTGGTGGGGGAAAGAAAGTGGTTCCTATTCTGGTTTTAAAGGGGGGTTGTGCATATGGAATACTTCCTGTTCAACCCGTAGGGGTTGGGGGAGGGCCCCCTTTATTACCTTACCACCACCCAAGGAACTTTGAGATGTTAGTTTTTTGATGACCTCCAGGTAACGCCCAAAATAATGGGCTCCAAATAATGGAAAGGTCCATCAACGTTTTTGAAGGTATGAAAATATTTTAACACCATTATCCCTCAGCTTTTCAGCTGTGTTTTTTCCTTTAACAGAAAACTGATACCAATTTTATTTACTACTACAGCAGCACCCCTACTTTTATATTTTCCAATGGATGGGGTTTTTGAACTATTCATAGTTTGAGCCTAAATTTTTGGCGAGAAAAACCGAATGGCTATGTTCACTTTTTTAATTAGGGGTAGGTAAAAATTTCAACATCTCTGCTTATAAAGGATCTTTGTGCACCACTGTCAAAATAGCTTACTATGACTGCATTCCCATTAGGCCAACCTTCAACTCGGCAGTTGAACAGCGGGCTGAATACTCTTATTAGGATGCCTTTTTAACTACTGTAGGGTCTGAGTTGTTATCACTGTTAGGACAAAGAGCGATTTTAAAACAGATTTTTTTACATTCCTACAATTTCTTAAGTTATAGGGCATGCTTTTTGAAGCTTTTGTTTACCAGGAGACAGGTTTTAACAGTTACCAGGGCGCATTTAAACCCTTTTAACTCTCTTTTAACAAAATGAATAGATATTTAAAGGGGGGGTCTATGTTCCCCCCCCACAAAGACACAATTTTATTCGACTTACTAGAAGTGCGCCCTTTAACTAGGGGTTGTATTTTTTATTTTGAGTAGGTCTAAGTGGGTTTTCTGGTAGGGTGAGAAGTTGAATCGTAATTTCAGGCTGTTTTATTTTCGAATCGTGATCGAATCTGTCTCCCTGTGGGGGGGTTCTTTGGGAATACCCTTTCAAAAATTGGGTTAAAAAGCTATAGCTGTAGATGGAATATGAGCAACTCCAGTAACCCCCATATTCAATTACTTTTTGATATTCTTTGAATTGTGTTTATGATGATAACACTTATGGAAAATTTCTTTTCCCAGTTTTTTTAATTTAACTTATATAGCGTAAGCCGTCTATTTTTCCCCTTTAGTTTTTTGCATTAGCAGACCCGAGTTTTAAAAAATTATAGTCTATAGGGGTTTGTCCAGCTCTTCATCCAAATATTTAAAAACGTGTCAGCCAAAACCCAAAATTTGCAGTAAAATTTTTTCCCTTTCCTCTGATTTAAATTTATTTAAATCAAAGAAAAATTAAAGCAAGAACGTTACTAAAAAATTTTATTGATAATTTAAATTTATTATAAGGCGGGGGGCGTGTTTGGGTGGCCTAACAAGGGCATAAACCCGGCCATGGCCAACCCCCACTTTTGTTTTACAACTAAAATAGTACAAATTGATATTCTAACACAGGGTGAGGCATATGGTAGTTTAAAAGCGAGCATTTTTTACGCCGCGAAAACCCCCCCCCAGCCTCAAACCAGCGGTGTGGAGGCTAATAATTACCTCATTTAAAAGAACCCCCGAATCACTGAATCATCAATATTCTCTACTCGGGGGGACCAATGTGGGAATTTTTTGTCACATAATATTTAATCTGAGTTTTTACCATTCAATCAAACCCATGGTATCACCCCCCAAAATCATCCCCGCAATCAACAATAGGATTTATCGGGGATATGGGTTGAATTTTGGTGAGGTTTGATCAATACTGCAATGATCTTTTGATCCGATGTGGTTGCCGGGATCGAGGGCCCCCGTGAAAAGACAAGAGCGGAGGTGGAGGCGTAATCGTGGGCGTCAAGTGGTTATACACCAAGTAATTTAGCGCAATTTTTACATGGTCGACAAAAAAACAATCGAAGATATGGTTCTGGGTAAATGAAGCGATTAAGGGAAACGACCCGTGAACCGAATCTGAATTTCAATAACCATCACGTCCAGTTTTTTTTTAAAAAAGACGCATTTATGAAAAAAAGGGGAAAAAACAGCAGAAATAGGTTTTACCCAAGTTTTATTTTTAAAACTTAATTTTTCTTTTCTCAAGCCCATTTAGGGGGCAGGCAGTTTTTGAGTCAGTGGGTTTGTGCAGTGAGCAGGGGAGGTGTGCGGTGCGTATTGGCGAGGGGGTTTGCGGGGTAGTACATTTTTCCCACTGACGTACAGCTATTGACATATGTTAAACATTTTTTTTTTCTTTGCAGATTGATGTGTTTGATTTAGGGGGTAATTTAGTTGGTTTACCATTAGTACCGTACCGGGCTGGATGGAGGCCGTAACTGTGTGAATGATCGGACAGTTTTTTTAATATGTGGAATTTTACCCCTGAAGTCTGAAGAAAACCCCTTACAAAGAATGTTAAAGCAGTTATCTGATACTTCAAGTGGGTATAGGGGGTCAAGATAAAAAGGGGCCCCTCAGTAGATGCAACCCCCGTGTGAACCACTTGAATGAATGGAGGTGGCAAACGGCCACGGGATGGCATTTTGGCATCCAATGGTTTTTGGGGGAAAAAAAGGATCACTACGATGCTATTCTGCCTCACTAAATCAAAGGATATTTAGTAAAAACGCGAGCTAAAACAGGTATCCGACGTACCTTCTGCCCCTCAGGCCTGTGCCACATGGTCTGATCTCCCAGTTCCAAATGTTCCCAATGCAAGGTAAAGGAATCAGATTGAACGAGGAGGATAACCCATGGATACAGACTTTCAAGAAAGGCAGACAAAAAGAGAGCCCAAATTCATCGTCAGGAAAAAGCTACAGACCTTGTAGGGAAATAGATTTCCCAAGGAGAAAAGGAAGTCCTTGGATCTCGTCTCAAGGAATGGAATTTTCTTTCAAAAAGGGTTCTATCACCCCGTTTGTCGTAGACATAAAAAACTTTTAATTCTCAAGATGGAACACAAGCTTGTTACTGCTTTTATTGACAACTCAGGAACAACTTGTGAGTCTCACAATGATAAGAGTGAGGGCGGCTGTTTTTAGTTTAGGAAAAAACACGTAAAGGCCGTTCACTGCATAAAGAAATAAGCTTCCCAGTGTTCCAATTGGGGAGGCCATGAAATGAGTGCAACTTATGAAAAAATAGAAGATGTTATCTGCTGTTTTAAAAACGAAGAACATCAGTGGAACGTGCGGGGACCCGAAGGTAATCTCCTTTTTCTAAGATCCAGTTAGGTTTAATAAGCACATGTGTTTTCTTTGTTTGTGGGACTTAGAGGGACAGCAAACATTTCAAACAAAAGGAATGGCCAGCCGACCGAAAGACTCACCTGCAGTTAACTGTATGTACAAACCTCTTGCGACAGTGAAAAAGGTGACTTACCTCCCTGCATCTAAAAAATTGGGAAAGGGAAAAATTTTTGTAAGGGGCCCTGGATCAAAATGGGGGTGGCTTTTAGTATTTGTTTGCAAAGTTTGAACGCATGATCTGAAGCCAAAGTAAAGGCAGGTGTTTTTAAGGCCCCAAATTCGTCAACTACCAATGATGATGACTTTGAAAAAAACCTAACTGCCTGGAAAAAGTGCTTTGGGAAAAGCTTTTTGGTGTTATAAAAACTATTAGGTAAGTTTGAGCATCGAATATGAGGAACTTGTAAAAGACATGTTTAAGAGTTTCCCTGCGCTTGGGGCCGGATGTCACTCATAATCCACTTTTCCATTCACATTCTTCCCAACGAATCTTGGCGCGGTCAGTGATGAGCGGGGGAACGTTTCCACCAGGACATTGCCACCATGGAAACCGATACCAAGGACGATCAGTCCCAACATGATAGGGGACTATTGCTGGACGCTACAACGTGAAGTAACATAATTAAGTATATTTTTTGCCAGAATGTACATTAGTCCTAATAAGCCGCGGCACCACCAGAATTTAATTACGAGTAATAATATAACTAGGGGATTGTTTCGATAATTATATAATTAATATACGTATATAATTATAATAGCTATTAAAATTTAAAATGCCGATATTTCAAAAACTATACGTGCTAGAGAAAAAGCAATGCCTTTTTTGAAATCAGCAGCGAAAATGCTTTCCAACCCACACACAATGAACTCAAAACCCAAATTTTTGGTGTCGACCAGTGTTATAGGTTGTATTCTAACACGGTCCTATTGGTTTTATCACTTATATATGTACAAAATTTACGTATGTACAAATCTCTTCTTTTTAATATGAGAAAAGATGTTAATCCCATGAGGGCTGGAATGATACTTGTACTTGTAGACAAGCAAGCACGTATATTAGATTGATGTTATCCTCACGGAGGGTCTGGGTGTACTGATTCTCCGATGTGGGCGAGACCCCCGCTACCAATACCTATGACACGTGTATCATGTCAGGTGGCCTAGAATTTAATGGGCGGCGGCCAATGACCGCGCTCCAAATTAAGGTGCTAATTATTTAAGTGCAAAGTTTATTAACTACTGGGAATATTGATTTATCCTATCCCAGTACTAATCATTTACTTAAATTACCTTAATATTACCCATTACCATTATAATTATATATACATTTCTACTCACACTCCCCCTATAACGAGTGGAAAATACCTCTCACAAGGGGGGGGGGGGAACAAAACTACTCTACCAATTATGAGAGGGTGGTTTATGGATAATTTCCACATCGACTAACTTAGTTTCTAAGGTCAGGTAACTCACTCTTTCTCCTTCCAACACTGTTGCTTAAGCTACTGAGCATTTAAATTGAAGGCTATCCTCCTAGAGTCTAGATCCTCCTAAATGGTCTAGGACCTAGACCATTTCCACTGATTTAACCTCCTCATTATTAGCTATTTGTAATGCGTATTTCATCTGTAACTCCGTTAACTCGTTTCATTTTGTTCTCCTTCCATATATATGGTTAAAGGTTTGGTGTAAGTTAACAATATACTTCTTCATAAAGTCCCAGCCCAATATCAACTGTGATGGCAACGCTTCTTCTTCACTAATTACAAATTAATCTGTATAAGATTTTCCTCCGATCATTAGATTCAGCTTACTCTTTCCTGAAGTTAAAATGACATCACCACTGGCATTGCGAATAATGCTCCTAGTTGTGTAAATTTGTTTGTTTCCTATTTTATTTATGGCTTCACGAGATATAGATACTTCTGCCCCAGTGTCAAGTATACGGCTAATATAGGCCTTTTCTTCTACCTGTATTTCTAGAATAACGTGCCCTGTGCTGCTATTGACTGCCGCTAGAACTGCAGATTCATTGTTGATCTTCTTGGGGGATACATTGGTGGGGTTTTTTGCGTATAGTATTATGTGCTTCTACATTCCCTGTTTGTGTGTCCTTGTATACCGCAGGTGAAACAAGTGACTGAGGGCCAAGGTGAGCGTTTTACCGTGCAAGATTTATGCAATGTGACCAAACTTATTATATCTAAAACATTGAATGGCCCGACAATTATGAGTGGTATGATTAGTGAAGCCACATCTTTAACAATTAACTCGGTTTCGGCCAACTTGAGGTCGATAAATTGAGGATTCATTATGAAGTGACTGTATTGACAAGGACTGAGTTGACAGTGACTGACTTAACAGGGATAACCCTATTTCATCTCCCTATTGCAGCGTCAGTGAGATGAAGGCTGGGATGTGAAACTGCATATATAATGGCTTTTTATATAATAATTGTCAAGGGTTTTTTCATGTCTGCCTCTACCAAAATATACGCAAAATCTTTCGGCAGTGTTGTTATGAGTATTGAGACAAATATACCATTATATACCTCTCTGCCTGCTGGCTTCATGACCTTTTTAAATGTTCTACAATGCTGTTTATTAAAATATAAGACATTGTAGAAGCAGGGTTGGTTAACGCAGATGACTCGATGGATTTCTAGGCGACGGAATATGATCCTCAATTTCATGTCCTATGCGGTACATACAGATAGCTCTATGGTTCACAACCATAGTATTTGAATAACTCTACGGTTTACTTCCATACTGTTTGAGCCAATCTTCCCTCATTGTTTAAATTTGCACTAATCACTATAATCAGTTATTTATATTACTTCATATCCAGTGTGACATGACCTCCAGTGCAACATCTTGCAACATATGAATCCTATACTTCCATCAATCTATACATCAATATATTCCACCAACACGCATCACTCATCTTCACGATAACAAATTAATCGACTTTTCATCCCAACTATCCTTGCAACAATCAATAAATTCCACCGTTGCAATCATTTGTCGTGGTTAAAAAGTTGCAGGAACTTTTTGTGTTCCTTCTCTAAGTCAAGGCATCGGGGTTCAAAAGGGAACACGATTGTATTTTATGAGTTTACGGATTCTGTTTCAAATAACAACTTTCTCCGTACATCAATATTCCCCACTCTTAACACTCCCTATAATATTATATACGTATTCATATAGCGTCCTATAGTTTAACACTACCTATACTATTATATACCTTACAATCATTGGGGGCATGTGCCGGGGGGCGCGTCGCCTCGCCAACCCGACGACGCCACTCCCGGGGGATCACCACGCGCGAGTCCCCATGCAGGATCCCTTCCCATACCAAGCAACTCTCGACAGGAAACATAAACTTGCCCCAGCCACGAACCTTGTCGTCGCCCCATTGGCCTCCTCCACGCCGGATTGTCTCTTACAGATACAACCAGGTGGTAAGGATCGGTTTCGGGGTAGCGTGCCACATGCCCAAATAGCCGAGGTTGGCGCTGACGAACTATGTAGGTAATAGGCCTTGATTCAGTCTCACGGTGCAATTGCTGATTTGAGATGTAGTCATCCCAGCCATACCTCATAGGGTACGCCGTATAACAAAAATTCTTTTTCTCAACTTTGGCATGCCAATTTCCTATGTAACATGGAATTCTAAGACGATTTTATCTCTTTACATTTTTGCATTTGAGCAATTCTTACTATGCAAAATCGCACTTTTATATTGCACCCTTATCGAATAATGCTTAAATGAGTACGCAGTGTCCGGTTGGTCCTGT
>JACEEZ010005554.1:37500-43607 GCA_016584305.1 Chionoecetes opilio | reverse complement strand
ATGAATCACTTAGTTCCTGTTGAGTTGGACGTCTAATGTATGTATGTACGTATATATATCTTAGATTATCGTAACTTATCATAAAAATGCACCTTATTGCATGTTTTAGGTGGGGTGTGCAGCCTGCCTTGCCCGGGGCAAACTGGAACACACGTATTTTGTCCCTTACGCCCCACGCCGCAATTATGATTATAATGACCATTATCAGTATTAAAGTAAGAATAATAGCAAAAATATGAATACTAATTAGAATAACAATACAAATAATGATAATTGTTATTTTCATTATTACTATTACTCCCATAATAATAATTATCAGTATTATTATATTTATTATTATTAGTATTATAAATACTATCAACATTATAATAGTAAAAATTACAAGTATAATAATAATTAGTTGTATGATGCCCGTAATAGCAATAATAACTAGGAAATAGACGTCCACACTAAGGATGTGGAACGTGCCCAAGCTCGCACAGGCTAAAGTCAACTTTTTAAATACCCTCACCTTAAAATACTGTCTGTCTACTAAAAGTAAAGTAACCAGTAAAATAATATTACTTAAGAAAACATGCCACATGTTGATTAGACAAGCGAAGCGAGCTTGGACACCTTTTTATGCCGAATTCGTTCTTTGGTACTAAATAGATTGGTGAATCTGTCATATAAGCTTGTAAAATGTTTACTCCACGAATGGGGGAAAGGAAGCTACAGGCGCAAAGGAAGAAATTTGGCACAAAGGGTTATATTTCGTCTCTTAACTCATTTATGCAGGAACTATTCACTATCTGAGAAACAAATAAGAGTTAATGTATGTCTAATGTATTTTTAATTACAGATTATACACGTAAAACTGTTTATTGTCCATAATAGTTCCTGCATAAATGAGTTAAGAGACGAAATATAACCTTCTGTGTCAAATTTCTTCCTTTGCGCCTTAAGCCTCCTTGCCCCCATTCGTGGAGTAAACATTTTACAAACCTATATGACAGATTCACCAATCTATTTAGTACAAAAGAATTAATTCGGCTGAAATAGGTGTCCAAGCTCGCTTCGCAAAAAAAAGAGCGGAGTATTCGTTTGAAATACGTAATCGGCAACTCGTCACCTCAGGATTCCCACGAGCCAATCAGAGGTCTAGTTACGTTTTCAGCCAATCAGCGTTCAGGAACCACTGGGCGGCCATGTTTACTTATTATCCCAGATATGCAGACATATTAAATAAGCTGAGATTTTCCCTTAGAGAAACTCTAACACGTAGAGAAAATTAAAGCTAGCTCACTTCCAATGTAATTTTTAGACAGAGTGGTTTAACACGTAGAGCAAATTAGAGTTAGCTCACTTCCATATAGACTTATTTAATGGGAAATAAGGCGAGATTTACCCTTAAATACCCTATTTATGGCATATTAGTGACAATAGGAGTATTGTT
Source organism: Chionoecetes opilio (assembly GCA_016584305.1). Lineage (NCBI taxonomy): Eukaryota > Metazoa > Arthropoda > Malacostraca > Decapoda > Majidae > Chionoecetes > Chionoecetes opilio. The sequence continues at coordinate 42,172 of JACEEZ010005554.1, read as the reverse complement.
ATTGATAAATATAGGGTGGACGATAATACAATGCCGCCATATTAGCCTTTCAGCGTAATATTCTCCCTGAAATATATGATATAGTTTATTGCCGGTAAATGGAATATTGTGACGTGTTTTCGTTAAGTGTCTCCCGCTGAATACTATAGAGACGTACCGAGGGTATACCTTGATGCGCTGATCCTAGGTTCGAGTCCCGCTTCCCCGAGATTAGCTTCTATGGACCACTGTGGCCCGCGCCGTACCCGTGGCCGCGGCGGTACGGGGCTGACGCCGTTATAGTGGACGAGAACTGCGCGTTCGCTCTAGGTCAGAAACACACACTGGGGGGCTAACACCTCACTCTTAACCTCTCTCGTTTTACCACATACACCACACCTGTCACTACACCTGTACGGCCTCGCAACATACCTGTTGCCTGTGTATCACCGTAAATAAATGACTTGGAAGTTTCGACGATGTCGTCGAAAACGTATTCCGCCGAACCTTCCTGTTACCCATCCTAACACCCACCCACAAACCCACACACCCTATCACAACCCTACACACATCCTGACACATACACACACCCTAAAATACAGCCCCACCCACACACACCCTATATCCTAACACACCCTGTTACGAGCGAGACAGTGAGTTGTCTAGAGGAATGAGTAGCGAGACTGAAACGCCCGAAACCATAACAAAAAGGTGATGGAAAGAAGTAGATAACAATAACAATTTAATAATATCAAATAAATCACCTTGTAGCAAGGAGTAAGATGATCTTGCTTTTGAAGCACAAACAGAGATGACTAAAGAAAATGCTTATATAACTAAATGACCAATATGTACATAACACAAGATAATTAACCCTAGAGAAAAAACACAAAAAGAATACTAAGATGAATTTCACCACCAGGTAGTAAAGCTAATAATAATAATAATGTGAGTTGACTTGAGTAGAGTCACCGGTGCTAATGTTGACTGGTTGGTACTTACTTAAAGGCACAAGAATGGTGTTACTGCTATGTTCCTCGAGAGAGTAGTAACGCTTCAGCTATATACAGATGACTGCCTAACAAAAGAAAACGAGGTTTATAAATGCCCTCGTATTTGCCTGGGGCTGCTTCACTCAGCTTTGAGTCGAAACAAACCGGCGAGATCCCGGAGTAGTTCCGGTGCCTTCCTTCGTGTTGATTAAGGAAGGGTAGTTAGTGGTACTCCAGGCAGTGTGTGTGTGTGTGTGTGTGTGTGTGTGTGTGTGTGTGTGTGTGTGTGTGTGTGTGTGTGTGTGTGTGTCACACAGGATGAGGATAAGGCGAAGCTTATGATACACCCCTACACAACCTAACACATCCTGAAACACCCCCCCACACACCCTAAGACCCCCACACACATCCTGACACATACACACACCCTAACATATTCCCACACAACCCTGACACTCTGATTCACCCTTACATACACCCACACACAGATTACCACACCCTTACACCCCCACACACCCTAAAACACCCTTACACACCCTAAAACACACCCCACACACCCTAAAACACACCCCACACACCCTAAAACACCTTAAAATCCCCAACAACAATTTAAAAAAAAACGTCAAAACATCCTACACCAGAATCCTACGCGGGTATCCTAATATCCGTCCCACCTCGTATCCTGGCACTGTAGGACTCTGGGACGCCGGGAGGATTGTGTAGGACGCGTAAACAACACGATCACACTATCCTACTAATATCCTAACACTATCCTAAACAACACTATCGAGCCGCTGAGAAGCCAAGGCCTGCCACTCACGCAGTTGCCAGATCACCCTGATAAAAATACCCTTATTTGGAAATTAAAACTCTCCTTGTTGACTCATATTTCCCGTCACACACACGCACACGCACATATAAATATTTAACATGAACTCAATGGTTTCTTTTTTCCCCATTTATGCCTTTTTCTTTCCTTTTCGAAGCCAAAACAATTTCGGCAAACCTGTAACTTTTGACTTGGCAACACTTTTATGGCCTGCACAGCCTAAAATAAGCAGTTTTACGTGTATAATCTGTAATTAAAAATACATTAGACATACATTAACTCTTATTTGTTTCTCATATAGTGAATAGTTCCTGCATAAATGAGTTAAGAGACGAAATATAACCTTTTGTGCCAAATTTCTTCCTTTACGCCTGTATCCTCTTTGCCTACCAAAGTCACAAGAAGAAGAATAAGAATTCGTGGAAACATTTTACAAGCCTATATGACACCTGATTTCGGCTGAAATAGGTGTCCAAGCTCGTTTCGCTCACTTGGACAATAATAATAATAATAATAATAATAATAATAAATAATAATAATAATAATAATAATAATAATAATAATAATAATAATAATAAAATTAGATATAAAAAGAAAATAAATATAATATAATATCAATAAGTAAAATAAAAGCATTGATCATAACAATTATATTAATTATATAATAATTATATAAAAATATCATGATAATGATACTATCAATAGTAATAATAATTATAAGTATAATAATGATGATAATAATAATGATGATAAAACAATGGTAGCAATGATAATGCTATTATTGATGATTATTGTGACAAGATATAATATTGATTGTGATTCTACTAATACTAAATATAACAATAATAGCAACAATAATGACAGCCATTACAATGATAATAATAATACTTATAATACCTACCGTAATTAAAGTAATAATAATAGTAATAATATAATAATAATAATATTATAATAATAATATAATTTAAATGTTGCTATTAACAGCCATAATATAACAAAATTGTAATAGTAATAGTAATAATATTGATCATAGTTATAAATATAATTTACATAATTATGATAATAATGATAATAATAATGATACAAATATTAATAATTATAATAATCGTAAAACTAATTAAAATTATTATAACTAATACTTATAAATTAATGACAATTTTTTTTTATTATACTTAATAATATTTATAGTAAAACTAATGCTAGCAAAAAATATGAATGATAATGATAATGATGCTAGAAGTATTATTAACAGTCATGGTAATAAATATAATATTAATGATAATAATACTATTAATATTGTATTGATAATGTTAATACTGCTACTAATAATAATGATAATAATAATGACAATAGTAATAATTATGATGATACAAATAACAACAATAATGAGTGAAAATAATAAAATGGATGCAAATTATAATCATGATAAAAATAATAATAGTGATAATAATATTAATACTGATACTATGACAACATAATGATGCTATAATAGATCTAATAGTATGAATAGTAATATACAAATCATGATAATACAAATAAAAATACAAACGATATTGATCATGATAATTATAATGATTAATATGAACACAATTTAATAATCGAATATAATAATAATAATAAAAATGAAACTAATGATTATTATAATAACAATAAATATAATAATACTGGAAATATATTATGATCATGAAAAATTCAAAATTTAGATAAAGAGAAAAATATGAATAAATGTAAAAATATTAATGCTAATGAAAATAATAGTGATTATATTTATATACATAATAATTATTATATTTATATACATAATAATTATTATATTTATATAGATAATAATTATTATATTTATATACATAATAATGATTATATTTATATACATAATAATGATTATATTTATATATATAATAATGATTATATTTATATAGATAATAATGAATATATATATATACATAATAATGATGATTTAAATTGTTGCGATAACATAATTATAATGATAATGATAATAATAACAATACCAATGATAATAATAACAATAATAATAATAAAATATTGATAACAATAGTAATAAAAATAATAATAATAATAATGAAAATGTTGAAAACAATATGACACTGATGACCAAAATATTAATGATAATAATAAGAAAATTATGATTATAAGGGTAATGATAGCAAGAATAATAATAATTATGATAACAATGATAATTTTAATTTAAAAAAATAAAATAATAATAATAGTAACAGCAATAATTATTAAAATAACATCCATCATAAATATGATATCATCCATCATTTAAAATAACATAACATCAGATATCCGATATCAATAATATCAGATATCCGATATCAATAATATCAGATACCCGATATCAATAATATTAGATATCCGATATCAATAATATCAGATATCCGATATCAATAATATCAGATATCCAATATCAATACTATCAGATATCTGATATCAATAATATCAGATATCTGATATCAATAATATCAGATATCCAATATCAATAATATCAGAGTATCTGATATCAATAATATCAGATATCAGATATTGACATTAATATTAATAACAATAATAATAATAATTATAGTATTTAAAATTGATTATTATTTCCAAATATTTATTGCTAAAATAAGAAAAAAGGTTTAAAATAACAAATATAAAGGAAATCAATGATGACTATAGTAATAATAACCAGTAAGACGCCTTAATCGGCGAAGGACGAGAGAGCCCGTAGAAACCCGATAGCAAGACTCGATAGCAAGGAAAGTTGTCTGCTGTCAACTAAACTCCATTTACCTTTGTCTTTTTACGCTCAAACTGTATGGATTGAATGGTGCTATCAGATGGTGAAGACCGCTTGTCAATCGGAAGC
>JACEEZ010005554.1:25000-35000 GCA_016584305.1 Chionoecetes opilio | reverse complement strand
AGCTTATTCCATCATGCCTTCATCCCCTGTGTCACCTCCGTCGCTTCAACACTTGTTTCCACCTCCACATACACGCGGGTAACACACCGGTGTCTTGTACTCCCTTGTATTCTAGCTATTCATTATTCCTTCCGAGTAATAGGCCGGTTTTCTTCTTCAACTTGTGACCTCTTTCGGTAGTATATCACTTCGTAGATCTCCTTCCTTTAGTTTTGGCCGAAGCCACCACCCCGGGAGGCGGGTCACAAACCCCCGGCTAACACCGGGTACCCATTCACTGCTGGGTGGACAAGGGCTCGGGTTTTAATTAAGGAAAAGGGCACGCCACTATGCCTGCAGTCTGCCGGAGCCGTGCGTGGTGGTGTCTGGCATCGATATACGGGTCTAGATGCCGCTCTCATCACTCGTGACACATCACCAGAGAACAAAATCACCACAACGCCTTGGTTTTTTATATGGCCCAATTTTGTTTGTATACTTGCCCTGTTCAGTTTTTGAGTCAGAAAACAACATATATACTCAATTTATGAGGATTTTTATGTACGTAGCCTCCTTAAAACCACCCTATAGGCAGTTGCAGTGTTAACAACAACTCTGACGTTATCAATCTCGTCTGTGAATGCCAAAGCATCTGATGACAGTTGTTAAGTTATTAACCATGGAGGTACGCGTCTTTGAATGCGCCCCCTGGCGCGTGTGTGTGTGTGTATGCCCTGCCGTGTACATAGATGACCTGGTGTATGGAGTGAAATATGGAATGAAATGGCAAAAACGTGTTCGTCGACTGCCCAGACCCATTTTCTCTGGCCAGAAATCCAAACAAACATTTCCGTTACCGCGACGCGATGGATCGTGTTCAAGCCATTGAAATAGCCGTGAAAATGGTTATATTAGGCTATTCTAGGTCAATTAAGCACTGGGTTAGGACAAAAGTGAATAATTACCATTTACCTGCATCAAAAAAAAGATCAGGCATTCATTTCAGGAAGAAGAATGGGTGATTGAGTGAGTGAATGAGGGCATGGGTGGGTGGATGGGTGAATGAGTGAGGGCATGGGTGGGTAGGTGGGTGTATGGGTGAATCTGACCTAGCATTATATTTAAAAAAAAAAAATATTTATATCATCTGCAATGCAATTCTTGAACTGAGTGGGTATCAACATCGGCCACCTCCATCAGGTGCTCCCAAGAAGTATCATTATTCAAATACTCGATGAGTAATAATGTCATTAATCATTCATGAAACACTCGAAGATAAATATTAGCCAGGAGTTTACGGCGCCAACAAGCCGCTCGATAAATAAACTGATCAAATAGCTTCCTTCGTGCGTAATTCTTATAATTAACGAACTAAATTGGCCTACCCCTTTGTTTTTATTGTATTCTCTTACTGTCTTCTTTATAGGGACTGGCAACTAAGCGGGCTTTGTGTTACCCATTTTTGTTGTGCCCTTGGTCAGTTCCCTGTGATGTAAAAAAAAAAAAAAAAAAACCCTTGAGGCCCAGAACGTGGTTTCCATTGTAATTTGGGTACCATTGGACGATTTTTAGTGGGTATGGGCAATATTTTGTAGATATGACCTGCTTAGTATCCTTGACCACTAACTAGTTTGGTGTTTGGTTAGTTTTCGTAGTTTTGTGGCTAGCAGCTGACGATTTTATATAGGAGGGAAAGATCTGGGCGTGAAGGGGTTAACCTAATCATGATATAATTCTAACCTAATATAACTCATTACCCCACACACATATCCACCCATCACAGACCGTACATCTGCAGCGTCTATTGGGGTCTTTAAATGGAGTGTGGATAAATTCATGGATGGGGAAGAGAGGTGGATATAGGTAGAGTTTAGTAACAGGAACTACCTCGTGTAGGTCTCGTGGCCTCTTGTAGCTTCCTTATTTTCTTATGTTCTTATGTTCTTATGTGTGTGTGTGTGTGTGTGTGTGTGTTTGTGTGTGTGTGTGTGTGTGTGTGTGTGTGTGTGTGTGTGTGTGTGTGTATGCCCTGCCGTGTACATAGATAGCCTGGTGTGTGTGTGTGTGTGTGTGTGTGTGTGTGTGTGTGTGTGTGTGTGTGTGTGTGTTGTGTATCCCTGCCGTGTACATAGATAGCCTGGCGTGTGTGTGTGTATGCCATGCCGTGTACACAGATAGCCTGGTGTGTGTGTGTGTCACTGTGGTGTGTGTGTGTGTGTGTGTGTGTGTGTGTGTGTGTGTGTGTGTGTGTGTGTGTGTGTGTGTGTGTGGTGTATGCCCTGCCGTGTACATAGATAGCCTGGTATGTGTGTGTTTCCCTGCCGTGTACACAGATAGCCTGGCGTGTGTTTTGTGTGTGTGTGTATGCCCTACCGTGTACATAGATAGCCTGGCGTGTGTGTGTGTATGCCCTGCTGTGTACATAGATGATAGCCTGGCGTGTGTGTGTGTGTGTATGCCCTGCCGTGTACATAGATAGCCTGGCGTGTGTGTGTGTGTGTGTATGCCCTGCCGTGTACATAGATAGCCTGGCGTGTGTGTGTGTGTATGCCCTGCCGTGTACATAGATAGCCTGGCGTGTGTGTGTGTGTATGCTCTGCCGTTTACATAGATAGCCTGGCGCGCGCGCGTGTGTGTATGCCCTGCCGTGTACATAGATAGCCTGGCCTGTGTGTGTGTGTGTGTGTATCCCTGCCGTGTACACAGATAGCCTGGCGTGTGTGTGTGTATCCCTGCCGTGTACACAGACAGCCTGGTGTGCGTGTGTGTGTATTCCTGCCGTGTACACAGATAGCCTGGCGTGTGTGTGTGTGTGTGTGTGTGTGTGTATCCCTGCCGAGTACACAGATAGGCTGGTGTGTGTGTGTGTGTGTGTGTGTATCCCTGCCGTGTACACAGACAACCTGGCGTTACAGGTGGACGATGTGGCAGCCGCGGTGGCCGTGGCGGCCGCGCCCCCCTTTTTGGTGTTCCTGATGTTGGCGTGGCCGGGGAGCGCGCCGCGTCGTGTCCTCGTCCATTTGAGCCCCGAAACCCCGAGGGGCCGACAGTTCTTGCTGTTGTGTACGGGGCAGCGGGGACCCTGCTACAACGGGACCAGGTTGTTTGAGGTGGGGAGGAAGGAAGAGCCTGGGGAGTTCGTGAGTGGAGGTGACTATGAACAAAACAATGGGAAGGGAGGAGCCGCCCTGTTGCCCGACCTTGACAAGGGTGTGTACGGGGAGTCATTGATGGCGGGAGATGTGTGGGGGTGGTGGTGTGGTGACCCTGCCCTGGCTGCTCAGTTCTTCATCATCACCACGGACTTGCCGGGGTGTAGTGTGCCTGGTGTCTTCGGCAAGGTGGTGGGCGGCCTGGATGTGGTGCAGGAGGCAGCTCGGCACCACCCCATCACGGAAGTCACCGTGGTTGACTGTGGGGTCGTGGTTGACTGAAGGGTTGCGTGCGTGTGTACGTGCGTGCCTGAAGGGTTGCGTGCGTGCGTGCGTACCAGGGTTGCGTGCGTGCGTGCGTACCAGGGTTGCGTGCGTGCGTGCGTGCGTGCGTCTGCGCCACCTTCCCGAACGGGCGTTGTCATCATTCACACTTTTTGAAATATTTTGAGTATATTTTTGTCGTTAATAAAACTTTCTGTTTGTTATATAAACAAATTATAATTAATAAAAACAAATTATAATATATATTTATAATAAACAAATGTTTTATCGTTATAGTGTTGTTCTGGGTCATAGCAATTAGGCTTATTAGGCTGTGTAGGCTGCTAATTATTGCAATACTATACTATGTTGTGCTTACACAATGGATATCAGCATTTTCCTATTAACATTATACTATATATATATATATAATATATATATATATATAGAGAAGAGAGAGAGAGAGAGAGAGAGAGAGAGAGAGAGGAGAGAGAGAGAGAGAGAAGGAGAGAGAGAGAGAGAGAGGAGAGAGAGAGAGAGAGAGAGAGAGAGAGAGGAGAGAGAGAGAGAGAGAGAGAGGGGAGAGAGAGAGAGAGAGAGAGAGAGGAGAGAGAGAGAGAGAGAGAGAGAGAGAGAGAGAGAGAGAGGAGAGGAGAGAGAGAGAGAGAGAGAGAAAAGAGAGAGAGAGAGAGAGAAGAGAGAGAGAGAGAGGAGAGAGAGAGGAGAGAGGAGAGAGAGAGAGAGAGAGAGAGAGGAGAGAGAAAGAGAGAGAGAGGAGAGAAGTAAATTGGGTTTAAAGTGTATTTCGAGATATTATTGTTTGTTTGAACATTGATTATTATCAATAACATTGATTTTGTACAATTGTTCATAAACAATACATTTTCACTACATGAATCATTATTAGCACATCATTTTAATAACCCGTATTGACAGCAAACAGTTGTCATTGACTTATTTGTGTTTCATTTCAATGTTTCATGATGATATTTCAGGTTTTGTCCAGACCATAGACCACTGTATACCTGGACTGTTCACGCGACAATGTCTTGAAATTACAAGCTGCATAGCGGCCTGGGCCCGCCCGACAAAGAGATAGAGTGGTCTATGGACTATCATATAGACTGGTTTATCAGTATATATGATATACTGTAATCTTCGTAAATGTTTGTTCTATAATATTATCAAATAAAAAACAGTAAAACACGCTAAAGAAATGCCATTACGAGACTATGAAGAAATATGCATGAATTGCATGAATTCACTTAACTCTTCGCCATTTAAAACTTTGCGAGTCAACTTTTATTATGAAGGGTATCAATAGAAGCGCAATTTTATTAGCTTTCCATTGATATATTTTGTTATCTTATAAATTAATTAAAACCATGCATAAATTAGCGTTAAATAAATAAATAAAATCATTAATCGGCGGGTAATTTTCCCGATTGATGATGGTATTTATTTACTTATATTTCGTTTTCTGATAAATGAATTAGCACCATGTATAAATTACCGTTAACTAAATAAACAACCTTATCAATCGGGAATATTACCCGATTGATGATTTTATTTATTTAGTTAACGCTTATTTATGCATGGGGGTCATTCATTTATCAGATAACGAAATACATCAGTGGGAAAGCTACTAAAATTGCGCTTCTATTGATACCCTTCATGATAAAAGTTGACACGCAAAGTTTTAAATGGCGAAAAGTTAAGTGAATATTAAATTAAATTCATGCATATTTCTTCAGAGTCTCGTAATGGCATTTCTTTAGCTTGTTTTACAGTTTTTTATTTGATAATATTATAAAACAAACATTTACGAAGATTACAGTATATCATATACACTGATAAACCAGTCTATATGATGCGTAAAATATATATATATATATATATATATATATATATATAATATATATATATATATATATATATATATATATATATATATATATATATATATATATATATATATATATATATATATATATATATATATATATATATATATATATATATGAATCCGAGCGGCCCTCCGACTTCAGGGCACGTTCAGGCCCATGTGCAACAGGCCGATATTCCGTGCGCAGTCCAGGTATACAGTGGTTTATGGCCAGACATAAAAATATGTTAAAAAAATAAATAAGTTTTCCATCAAATATCAATAGTTTTTTTTTTACGCGAGCATAGGAAAATGTTTGATAGATTTTATGCTAAACTATTAATAATGATGATAATCTTTTACTAGTAATGAAAATAGTTATGCTATTATTATCAATATATATAAACAGTGGCGTACCGAGGGGGGGCCGTGCGGCCATGGCCCCCCCTTTTGCAAAAATATATTATATGTAAATATATTTATCATATATATATATATATATATATATATATATATATATATATATATATATATATATATATATATATATATATATATATATATATATATATATATATATATATATATATATATATATATATATATATATATATATATATATATATATATATATATATATATATATATATATATATAATAAAAAGAAATAGATAAAAAAATCAAAAATATATAGATAAAAAAATATTAAAAATCTAAAATGAAAAAAAAAAATATAGACCTATATATGTATATATATATATTTTTTGTGTGTTTATTAAAAAAAAAATTGTATTATCTATAATAATATAAGCGAAAGTGTGTCTGTCTGTCTGTCTGTCTGTGTGTGTGGTATAGGTGCCGCCCCCTGTGGCGGAATCCCCTCATATGGCACAGTTTTGGAACCGGGTCGAGCAGGGGAAGGCCTTAAGCCCACTTATGAGATGATCCGATCACTTTTTTTTTTCCTTTTTTTTTTTAGCAGCCTATTAGCGAGAATTGTGAAGAAAAAAAAGTGGGTTGCGATAATTGAGGAAACCTTGATGTAGGGTGATGGGTAATGGGTGAGTGAATGGGTGGGGTGATGGGTAATGGGTGTGGGGTGATGGGTGAGTGAATGGGTGGGGGGTGATGGGTTGGGGTGATGGGTGATGGGTGAGGGAATAGGTGGGGGGTGATGGGTAATGGGTGAGTGAATGGTGTGTGGTAATGGGTAATGGGTGAGTGAATGGGGGGTGGGGTGGGTGATGGTAATGTTTGGGGGAGTGAATGGGGGGGGGAAATTTTAAAATTTTTTGGATTTGAATGGGTTTGGGGGTGTTTTTGGGGGTGGCGAATCCCAAACAGTTTCCAAACCCACCATGTTCCCCATGAGTTAGAAATTTCGGAGGGCGGTTTTGGGGCCAGTAAAAAATTTTAGTGGGGAAAATTTATAAACCAAAAATTTGAGGGGTTTTTATTTTTATATTTTTTAAATTTTTTTGTTTTTTTTAAATTTATTATTTTTTTTTTAAACTTTAATTTTTTTATTTGATTTTTTTATTTGGTTTTATTATTTTGTTTTAATTTTTTTAATTTTTTTTTATTTTTTATTTTAGATTTTTTATTATATTTATTATTGTATTTTTTTTATTTGTTTATTATTTTGATTTATTTTTTATAATTTTTATTATTTTTTATTTTATTGATTTTTATATATCATTTTTTATATTTTTAAATTTTTTAATATTTAATATTTTTATATATATAATATATATATTATATATATATATATTTTATATTATATATATATTATATATTTATATATATAATATATATTATATATATATATATATATATATATATATATATAATATATAATATATATATATTATAATATATATATATATATTATATATATATATATATTATATTTTGTATTTATTTAATTTGTTTCTAAATTTTGTTTCTCTCTCGCTATCTCTATATTTTTATTTTTTATTTTATATGTTATTTTTTTTTTATATTCTATATTAAAATTTAGATTTTTCTATATATTTTTATATTTATATATAATTTACATATATATTTATATATAATTTACATATAAAATTATATATATATATATAATATTATAATATATAAAATATATTATATATATATATATATATATATAATAATATTATTTTAATATAATTATATATATTAATATATCGTATATATATATATATATATAGATATATATATATATATATATATATATATTATAATATATATATAATATATATATTATATATAATATATATTATATATAATATATTTTAAATATATATATATATGAATATATATAATATAATATATAAAATATATATATATATATAATTTTAAATATAAAAATATTATATATATATTATATATATATATATATATAATTTTATATATATATATATAATATATATATAATATATTATATATTTTAAAATTATATATATATATATATATAAAATGTAAAATTCTTCGACTATTTACATCAAAAGGGGAAAGCCACATCTCATCTCATTTTCCCTTTTTAGCAGAAATTTCCTTCTTGGGGACCTTCAATGTTCACCACCACCTTTGGGGCTATCATCTCTTTCACTGACCAACCTGGTAAATAAGCCTACAACTTTTCTATTCTCCAAGACCTAGAGCAGCTGGTGCAGCACCCTACCCGTATTCCTGACCGCCTTCGAGACACGCCCAACAACATTCTTGATCTTTTTCTAACTACTAACCCTTCTGCTTACTCTGTGAAACTATTCTCTCCGTTGGGTTCCTCCGATCACAATTTTATTTACGTAAACTGTCCTATCGCTCCGGTGCCGCCTCGGGACCCACCTAAGCGGAGGTGCTTCTGGCACTTCAACTCAGCTAAGTGGGAAGACCTAAGGCAGTACTACTCTGATTTTCCCCTGGAATGATTACTGCTTCCATGTCAAATATCCATCTCTTTGTGCAGAGCGCATAACTGAGGTCATAGTCTCTGGCATGGAGGCGTACATTCCACACACTTTCTCTAATCCTAAAGCCCGTCAACCTTGGTTTAACTTTGCTTGTTCTCATGCTGTCCGAGATAGGGAGGTGACTCACAAACGGTACTGTAAGCATCCATCTCCTGAAACTCATGCCTTTTATTTTCTGCCCGTAATCATGCCAAATCTTTACTTCAACTTACCAAAAACTCTTTCATGCATAGAAAATGTCAAAATCTTTCTGAATCAAATTCCTCTCGTGACTTCTGGCATCTAGCAAATAACATCTCTAACAATTTTTCTTCTTCATCTTTCCCTCCTATGCTTCACCGAGATAGCTCCACAGCTGTCTCATCTATTTCTAAAGCTGAACTCTTCGCTCAAACCTTTGCTAAAAAATTCACTCTGATTGATGGTTGGTTGGTTTGTTGATGTTCCTCCTTCTCCTCCACCCTCTGACTATTTTATGCCTGTCATTAAGATCCTTCGTAATGATGTTTTCTTTGCCCTTTCTGGCCTAAATCCTCGGAAGGCTTACGGTCCTGACGGAAGTCCTCCTATTGTTCTCAAAACTGTGCTTCTGTGCTTGCACCCTGCCTGGTCAAACTTTTCCGTCTTTGTCTATCTACTTCCACATTTCCTTCTTGCTGGAAGTTTGCTCACATCCAACCTGTTCCTAAGAAGGGTGACCGTTCTAATCCTTCAAACTACCGTCCTATAGCTTTGACTTCCTGCCTTTCTAAAGTTTTTGAATCTATACTTAATAAAAGATTCTTAGCATCTATCTGCTCACAATCTTCTATCTGATCGTCAGTAGGGGTTCCGAAAAGGGCGATCTACGGGCGATCTTCTAGCTTTACAAACTGAATCTTGGTCATCCTCCTATAGGGGTTTCGGTGAAACTTTTGCTGTTGCCCGTGACATATCAAAAGCTTTTGCTAGAGTCTGGCACAAATCTTTAATTTCCAAACTACCCTCATTCGGCTTCTATCATTCTCTCTGTAACTTCATCTTAATTTTCCTTTCAAACCGTTCTATTGCAGCTACTGTAGACTGACATTGTTTTTCTCCTAAATCTATCAATAGTGGTGTTCCCCAGGGTTCTGTCCTATCAACCACTCTCTTTCTATTATTCATTAATGATCTTCTAAGTCTAACTCAAAGCCCTATCCACTCCTACGCTGATGATTCTACTCTGCATTTTTCAACGTCGTTTATTAGACGTCCAACTCAACAGGAACTAAGTGATTCACGGAGAGATGCCACCGAGCGCCTAACTTCTGATCTTTCTATAATTTCTGATTGGGGCAAAGCAAACCTTGTTTTGTTCAATGCCTCAAAAACCCAATTTCTTCACCTATCTACTCGACAAAACCTACCAGATAACTATCCCCTCTTCTTCAATGACACTCAACTGTCTCCTTCTTCTACAATGAACATTCTAGGACTATCCTTTACTAAAAATCTGAACTGGAAACCTCACATCTCATCTCTTGCTAAAACAGCTTCTTAGAAGTTAGGTGTCCTGTGGCGTCTGCGTCCATTTTTGCAAAGCAAACCTTGTTTTGTTCAATGCCTCCAAAACCCAATTTCTTCACCTATCTACTCGACAAAACCTACCAGATAACTATCCCCTCTTCTTCAATGACACTCAACTGTCTCCTTCTGCAATGAACATTCTAGGACTAACCTTTACTAAAAATCTGAACTGGAAATCTCACATCTCATCTCTT
>JACEEZ010005554.1:5000-20000 GCA_016584305.1 Chionoecetes opilio | reverse complement strand
GGACCACGCCCACGTCTTGGGCGTCGGAGGTGTAAGGCAGGGCAAAAGCGCCTGAAATATCGACTGTACATAAGGCGAATTTTGGTGAAGAAGCCGTAAGAAGCCGGCTTCTTGCTGGCTTCTCTCTCGTTTGCGTGCCTCGCCAGAACGGCTGACAGTTGCCAGCTTCTTCTCGGGGCTCGCCTGCTCGGCGATCACAGCTGATAGCTGTAAACAAAACAACCACACAATGACGATTGATTAATCAATCAATCGTCATTGTGTGGTTGGTTTGTGATTTAATGCCAAAAAAAAGGTGAATGTGCACACAATGACGAATTGTCATCTTCAACTCATATCCAACCACATCTTCTCTCATAAACATACTGAATTAAACGCAATGCTAGTCATTTCTACAATATATACCTATCAGCTGCTCTACCGTAGATAACACTATAGTCGCCAGTCACTTGCCACTGCACTAATGTCGCCAGGCACAATATATTACGAATTCTAGCATCACTACTGATTTGTATATGTGCCACTGAAGACGCATCCACAGTAGTTTATATTATGTACATCACACTACATGTCTTCAGTGGCACATAAAAGTCTGTAGGGATGCTAAAATTCGTAATATATTGTGCCTGGCGACATTAGTGCAGTGGCAATTGACTGGCGACTATAATGTTATATCTACGGTACCTTGTATATTCTTATACGTGGTCTTAAGGCAAGTCCATGCTTTTGAATGTACATCTGTGTGTTTACTTGTGTCCTGTTATCTGTAATTACATTATTTCTACGACGATATTCACTCTATTACTAGTTCCGCCTGTCCCACTGTTTTGCGAAATATTGTCAAGGCGCGAAATCCTGTAAACCTCCATTCATCGCTCTTATGTCACTGGTTTTACAGGTTAACTGCTGCCCTGATACATGTTACAGGCAACATCGAGTCACTAGATTCCCATGAGAACACTTACAAGTAATAATAGTTACTCAAAAGCTTAAATTATCCACGTCAAAAACAGTCAGGAGTATGGTTTTTATCATGTATTATTTCATCAACTATTATTACTTGTAAGTGTTCTCATGGGAAGCTAGTGACTCGATGTTGCCTGTAACGTGTATCGGGGCAGCAGTTAAGCTGTAAAATTAGTGAAATACGATAGATGAATGAATGGGTCTACAGGATTTTACACTGATAAGATTTCGCGCAACACCGCCACGTGTTGTTTTTCTCTGACGTCACGTATCGTGCCGTATGAAGCTGAGAGAAGCCGTGATAAGCGGGGCCCAGGGCTCGCTTCTTCCGACTTCTTACGGCTTGCCCAGCTGGGCCAATCCGTAAGAAGCCGGCTTCTTAAAAGTGCCTCGAGTTAACAGAAAACGCAAGCTGCAAGAAGCCGGCTTCTTACGGCTTCTTCACCAAAATTCGCCTATAGGACTGAGCCGGTGCCTTAGCCGGGCCGTTACAAAAGCGCCTGAAGACGGGTAAGGGGCTCTTTTCGCCTTACCTCTAAGGCACTTTTCAGCATCTCCCCCCTGGCCCTAGGTAGATAGGATACAAATATGTAATCTTCTTGTCCCTGTTTACCACTTTTGTTGTCTTGCGGCTGCCTTCCACCAATGTTTTTGTATTTCTTGTGACGAAAGGACATTGTTCCGCACCTATATATACATACATACCATAGAAAATGTGAAAGTATGTACTTGAAATATATACTAATGAGTGATGTAGTGTCAAGATATTTTAAGATGGAAAATGTATAGTCGTTACCGTAGCCTCGTGCCGTGATTATTTGACCAATAAACAACATTATGTATATTCCTGAAACAAGTGATAGATATCTTTTTTTTCTCTCTTTTCGAATAATCTATAATATCATGACGGCCATAGTAATAATTTGAAGTATCTGATATTAGTTATGGCACGGATATTGACATTGGGAATGTCATACATCGCGGAGGAGTTTTCTGTACTACTATAGGATGCGCAGCAGGCTGACAAAATAACCGCCTTGCCTTGTTTGTCTTGATGTTTTAAAGGAATGTTGGAAGATTTTCTGAGGGATTATAGGAAATTAATTATTGTTTTTTTCCGGGATGTTACTATAATATAATTTATTCTCGATTGCAAGAGTCTGGGATTACTGTTCTATGTTTATTCCAACCTGAACCAATCGCACAGACGGCATGAAACTTGTCGGGTTTATCAGCCAAGCGTTAATAGGCTTACGTGTTTATTAGGCTTATAGTTGTGTGATTTATATATTATTTTTATTTTTGTAATACGTTGATTTGAAAATGATGGTGTTTTGAAATATATCTTTCAAACTCAAAGGCATTTGTAACAAAACTGAGGGCAATCGTGTTGAAAAAATAATTATTTATTTCAATGAATTGGAATATTGACGTTGTTATTATTATTATTATTATTATTATTATTATTATTATTATTATCATTATCATTATCATTATCATTATCATTATATATATATATATATATATATATATATATATATATATATATATATATATTATATATATATATATATATATATATATATATATATATATATATATATATATATAATATAATTATTGTCGTTATTATTACTATTATTATTATCATTATTATTATTATTATTATTGTTATTATTATTATTATTATATTTATTATTAGTTATTAATATCATTACAGTATTATAATTTTGATAGCTGCCGAGCGTGTGTGGTTTCCATTTCTGTGTGTCGTATCGGCAAATGTCATGAAGGATCTGAAGTAACATTGGCGTCATGCAGCCACTGTACACGAGGGAAAAAGGGAAGCTGATAAGGGGGACTAAACTATATAGACTTTATACGGTTTTTTTCATGTGTTTGTCGACCATTTATATTTCTTTAATTTTTTATGCAAGCAAGAAGTAGACATGGTAATGGAAAGAAGGGTACCAGGCGACTGTATCCAGGCTTTTGAATTGGTCAAGGAGTTCAACAAACGAGGTACTGGCAGGGGTTTGATAATGAACATGCAGAGGAGGACACGCAACAAAGGTTCAAAAGGGAGATAAGTTCAGATTTAAGTAAGAAATAAACAGAAGCTGGTACACTAGTTTTGTGGATGAGTGATGATAGAGGGAGGTTAGAGATAAGGTTAGATAAATTTATATAAAAGGATGATAGATGGTAGTTGGTATGCAGGAGACGCTTTGCAGACTTTGCCAGGGCTTTTGTAGACTTTTTATGTTCTTGTGTTATTAGGAGTTTTTGGAAGTTGTAATATAATATAAAGCCGAAATGCAAACCTAGTAAACAAGAAATAATGCAAATAACTATCTATGCCATAAAAACAGCAGCGTATATAATTATAATTCGGCCATGAGTGTAGCATAAGCGACTGGCAAACCTTTCCCACAGCGTATCACATTGTGTATCCATTGACTGGTGCAGTGACCGCGGCGGGCCTCCCTCCACGCCTGCTTGGCCCCGCAACCCACTCTTCCTCGGCAGCCGTCCTCATGAGCGCCATTTGTTTCCTTTTGTGATGTGATGTGTGTTTGTGTGTGTGTGGGGGGGGGGGGGGGGATGCAAAAGGACCGTGTGCACATTCGGGGAAATCACAGCATGATTATGTAGATTATGTAGGTTATGATATATTATTAAGGGAAAATCCTTTGCATCCATCCAAATAAAATGACTGATGGTGACCGTTTTACTGCAGTATTTCCTGTAATAAGAGAGGAAGACTCGATTACCTACGCTCTTAGCCAACGCGTTGAACGATAGTGAACAGTGCTTTTAAACCTTATGTGTATCTTAACACGTTTAGGAAGCATAGTATTTATATCATATTAAAAGCATATACAACGAACTACGATGAAATTTTAGATGCGCAGGTTATCTTTATACGTTAATTAATGCCGTGTTATATTAAGGACTTGGTATGCGATGCTGTGAAGTGTAACTAGGAAACGTTTGTATGTGTGTGTGTTTGTCAATGCCTCTGTATTGAATTTAGTTTATGCTATAGAGGTTTAAATGTTTGTGTTGTTATTGTTATTTTTGTTGTCATATATAATTAGCTTAGCTCCATCAGCTGTTGTAGACACCTATCAGCGCCAAAATTTTTAATTCATCCTCAAAACCTAGGGCAAAGGAGTTACAAAGCTATTTTCTACTCCAATTTGCAAAGAAAATTGATTGCAATGATAATTATAATGTAAGATAATAATAATAAGTTCTTATAAATATAATTCGTGCTTACACGTGCATAATGTAGCTGTCTTTCCCATATCATAAGATATAACCATCAGTACCTAAATGTTTTTTCTGCAGGTAGATAATTTTATTAACATTATGACAAAGGGCCTTCGATGTTATCATTTTTCAACTCAACTCGACGCCCCTAATAAAAATCACTGGTCAACAAAAAAAAAAAAAAAAGTTCTGGCATGGAATTTAAGAACAGTTTTAGACTAATTTGAGGGTGCTGAATTCAAATCTGATCTTATATTTTCTCTATCACATCACGTTTTTGCGCTATAGGTATATATTCCATTTTCATGAATTTCAAGAAAAATTTATCCTTCTATTGAGTAGTGTAGCAAAAGGGCCGGATTATATGGTTTATTTTTAATTCAGTCTCCCAATAAACTGGAGAATATCTTCGTTTTCTTTGAACATGCATAACATTCCCATTCTTTATGATACGAAAGTAAACAAACACATTTCAACTTGCACAGCAATCGTCCGCAGGTAGTGTTTTATTATTGAATTTTACATTGAATTGAGTTATTTATTGTATTTCTCCTGTTGTTTCTTTTTTGTGAAACAATGCCTAAGGTGTAGGTCAGGGGTGGCCAACCTTTTGTGAGATATGATCTACTTTTTCTACAGTTACCCTGATGCGATCTACCAGCCTAAGATTCAAACATATTCCATAAATGTAACTGTAACAGTGTAACATCTTACTCCCACTCGAGGTATGAGAGAGAGAGAGAGAGAGAGAGAGAAGAGAGAGAGAGAGAGAGAGAGAGAGAGAGACAGAGACAGAGAGAGAGAGAGATGGAGAGAGAGAAGAGAGAGAGAGAGAGAGAGAGAGAGAGAGAGAAGAGAGAAGAGAGAGAGAGGAGAGAAGAGAGAGAGAGAGAGAGAGAGAGAGCAGAGAGAGAGAGAGAGAGAAGAGAGAGAGAGAGAGAGAGAATATTTTTTTGCAGTAACTGTAACACTGCTACAATTATGATATAATAATTGTTAAAATACAATTACAGAGCACACACTTACATTATTAATGAGATGATTGGCACTGCATGCTGTCTGCTAACTTGGTGTAGTTAGGGCTTAGTTGGTGATTGCTAGCTTTAAGCAGGCATCCAGGTGTTCATCTGACAGTGTTGATCGGTATTTTGATTTGATGTATTTCGGTGTGAAAATGTTGATTCACAGAGGTAGGTTGAACCAAAAAAAGCTGTTAGGTACATGGAACATTTTCTGACATTAGGATACTTTTCTTCACTGAGAAGGTTCCAGAAACTGCCTCCTGTTGCCATGGATTTGATCTGAATATCATTTTGCAGTTTCAAAATCTCATTTTCAACTTCAGATGTATCCATGTTAAATAATGAGGCCATTCTAGATGCAATATCTTCAACATCTGTGCCTTTACCAAAGGGAAAACACATGTATGTTGCAACACGTTCCACTGCTGCTATATCTTGAAAACGCCTGTCAAAATCTAGGCGAGGTTTTGTACCTGTTCAGTATAGCGACCACTGTTAAACTGATCACATTGTTTACCTTGATTTTCCAGTTCTGACATCATATTTCTGAAATTTCTCAGTGCATGTTGCTGTAGCTGTGAAGACACTAGTTTTAGTTTCTGCTTGAATGCTGTTACAGCACTAATCATTTCAACTATAGTTTTATCTTTTCCTTGCAAATCTAAGTTCAGTTCATTCAACATACCAGTTATGTCTACTAAGAATGCTAAATCCAGCAGCCATTCTTCATTGTCAATGTGGGGGTGATGAGAAGGCCGATCTTTTGAGGCCAAAAACACTTTTATTTCAGGTAGCAGATCTCTAAATCTTTGGATAAATTTACCTCTGCTTAACCACCTGACATCTGTATGCAACAACAGATCAGAGTGTTCTGCTTCACTTTCTTGTAACTGACTTCGAAACAGTCGCCTCTGAAGACTTCTGGCCCGAATTGAATTTACAATTTTGAAAGAAATGTCCATGACTTCTGTCATATTCAACATTTTACCACAAAGTGCTTGTTGATGAATGACACAATGATAATTAAGTCAGGAAATCTATCATCACCCCTGCAAAGGGCAATGAACCCATTGGTTCGACCAATCATCGCTGGTGCTCCATCAGTTGTCATTGATACGAGCTTGTTTACTGGCAACTGTGTCTTGTTGACAAAATCACTGAAAGTGTGAAAAATGTCCTCACCTCGGGTTTTTCCTTTTAATGGTAGAACCTTTAGTAATTCCTCCTTTGTGCTCAGATCTTTGAACACCATTCTAATGAAAATGCACAGTTGTGATGTATCGATCATGTCAGTAGTTTCATCAAACTGCAATGAAAAGAAGACACACTCACGTATGTCCTTGTTCAGTTGTTCACCCAAATCCTCAGCCATAAATTCACAGCGCCTCATAACAGTGTTTCTTGATAACTGAACTTCTTTAATAGCAGACATAATTTCAGACTTGTTTTTGAAATTTTCAAACAATGATTCTGCTGCTTCTAGAAAAGCCTCCTTGAATGTTTCTCCATCCTGAAACGGTTTTTTGTGCTTTGCGAGTACTCGGCTCACCTTGAACGATGCAATGGTTGCTGCCTTTGATTTTGAAGTCGCTCCTGAAGGCTTGTTGTGCTGAAAGCTGTGCCTTTAGTTCTCGAATTTTCCTTTTTCGTAGCTCATTTTTGGGAGGAAAATCACTGTCATACTTCTTGTGAAGACTTTTGAAATGCCTTTCAAGATTTCCTTTCTTCGCCAGTGCTGGGGATACATGACATATTAGACACACACACTTCGAATTGTTCATGGTAAAAAATAATCTTCCACCCACTCACTGTGAAAATGGTAAGTTTTACTTTTTTTAGCACTCGATCCAGCTCCAGCACTACTCATTTGGGTTCAGTTGATGTCTAATAACCTGTTAATAACCTGTTCGAAAACGAAAACGTATTACACGGGCGAGTTTTGCTTCAGCACTAGTCACTGATGTGTACTGGTTGACGCTGCTGTTCGCAGAAAATACGTAATGTAAACAGCACTTTACAACTGATGTAATGAAAGTAAACTAAAATAAATGCAGCTTTTTCCGTCCTTAATATTGACTATGTGGAATATTTCATTATTACGTGACTATTTCAAGCCGTCAGAATATTTCTTTACGAGACACTGATCCCAACACCCCTACACGTCCAACGTTTGCTGAAAACTGTGGAGGCTTGCGGGGGGAACAGAGATGCCAATTAATATTTGCGTTGACACTTATCAATATGATTCACGGGTGTAGACAAGACACCCTAACTCTGAGTAAACTTTTTATTTAACAGTCATCAGTATTTGTAAACTAACAAAAGCACACACTGGCCCTACAAGTAATGACAATTTATAAATCAGGTTTAACAGCAATCACCTATCACCTTCCTGTTACGATCGCGTACGGTTCCTGTCCACTGGTACGAACGCGTACGGTTCCTGTCCACTGGTCAGTTTCCGCCAATCCCCCCCAGGCTTAAAGGCTGCCAGTGCATGATAACACAGGAGTAGTCTGTCTTTATAAATAATTGTATGCAATGTATGGTGGTCAGACATGTCCATCATTATGCATATAAATATAACTTATTCCCAGAAAAAAAGAGAACTATAATAATCCAAGTATCATGAGTACTTGGATATGCTATTGCAGCTATTTGCATGGCAACTTCTGAAGGACGAATTATTAACAGGTACAGTAGTGTGATTGACATAAAACAGGCTTGTGATCGACCAGTCGATCGCGATCGACTGGTTGGCCACCCCTGGTGTAGGTGGTTGGGTAGCAAATTCAAGGAACAACTCAGGTAGCTAACAACTCTTTTTCTTTTATTTGTCCGCAGTTGGTGTTGCTGCTCTAACAATGGCCTCTACATCTCACAGAAGAAAGTGCTCAAATGATCCAAATATATTTTGCTACATCTGTGGAAGCTTTACTTTGAAGACTCAGAGGCGCAACATTACTGACTTTGTTAAGAGCGTGTATTTTGCGTACTTCAAAGTACCACTTGGAGACCAAGACAAGCATTGGGCTCCTCACAAAGTGTGCAAAACCTGTGTTGAGACTTTGAGATCATGGTCTCAAGGAAAGAAGGCTAAACTTAAGTTTGGAGTGCCTATGGTTTGGAGAGAACCAAGCAATCATTTAGATGACTGCTATTTCTGCCTTGTCAATGTAAAAGGTTTCAATAAGAAAAACAAGAAATATTTGCAATACCCAAGTATGCCTTCAGCTATTCGACCAGTTACCCATAGTGAAGAAATACCTGTACCAATATTTACTGAGCTTCAAAAAAATGATGAAACAGATCTCTGCTCACCTGCTCCCACTGATGAAGAAGACACTACAGATATTTTTCAGCCATCTGATGAAGATTGTGACAAACCAATTCTGTTTACTCAGTCCTGCTTTGAATGATTTGGTTAGAGATCTTTATCTACCAAAAGAGTCTGCTAAAACTTTTGTCTTCAAGACTGCAAGATAATCGAAGCGAACCCGGCACGGTGTCTCATTTATCGTAACGGGGAAGCAAAAAACTGCGTAAGTACTTCCATTAGATGGCCAGCTTGTCTATTGTGTGATGGAAGGGCTACTTTTTTTAGGGGCTGCTAGCTTTAATTAAAGGGATGGGGGGTTTTTTTATTACAGTTCCAAAAAAAATTTTGAAATGTGTTCTGTTTCAAAAGGGAAAAAAAGATGGCTCTGTACCAATGGTCTTTCTGTAAAACTTAAAAAGAAATAACCTCAAGATTGTCCTGAAGGTTGCAAATCATTTTCAGGGGTGGTTAATTGTGTGATTTGAAAAGGTTAATTTTTTAGGTTAGCAAGGAGGGTACACAAAATCCCCCTTTTTTTTTCTGTGTTACTGGGACAGTAGAGTACAGCAGAGCATTGGGTGAAAAAAAAATGCCTCAGCGACAGGTTGGCTTTGGCGAAAAGAATGTCATCAATGACCCTTAGTGGATGGAAAAGTTTGTCTTTCCTCCTTGAATAAAACTTGTTGATGAAGCGTTCGTCAAAGTCTTGATCCCAGTGGAGAATGTTTCAGCTATATATGTTCAACTTTTCCTGGTTTAGTGAAGAAAAAAGGGCGGGAATATTTGAGGACCTCAAAAAAGAACACAAATGGAGATCCAAATTTTTATCACTCAAGAATGAACAGAAAAAAAGAGTTGGAAATGCATTTTTGTAATGTTTTTAAGAATTTTCTAGGGAAAAAGAAAGCAGAAAACTTTTAAAGGAGATTGTGGAAGAGCTATAATACCCTGCGAGATTTTGGATGTAGAATGAGTATCGGGTCACTTTTTTTACACAGCCATTTGGACAATTTCCGGAGAACTTGGGGGATGTGAGCGGGGAACGGGGGGACTTTTTCCAGGACTTTTAAAAAAAGGGAAGAAGGGGTTTCCCGGCCCGGGGGGACCACATAGAGGGGTGGATCATTGCTGGAGCTTGATGAGAGACAAACCCCAGAAGCTGTACTCAGAGTCAGCCCAAAAAAAAAAAATTCACATAACTGCTATTGCCATTTTCGTGCACAATATATTATTGTTTTAAATTTTTTTTATTTCAAATTCGTCATATTTTGATTTACTTTTACATGGATTCGTAATTTTTTTAATTCCTTATTTAAAAATTCAAAATGTATTACTAAAATCACGTGTTTCACTAAACCCTTTGATATAAGGCTGATGAGCATTTCATCAAAAAGAAAAATGCATATCGCGAAAAACTGATGTGATAGACAAAATTTAGTTCATATTCGAATCACAGCCAAATTCAGTTTGAATTTTTTTTAAAACCCTTTTTCCAAAATATCGTTTTGACCAGTATATATAATCGTCTCACTCCTATTTTTTTGTAATCGCCCGGGGCGCACCCAGGAATTTTTTTGGGGGGGGGGCATAATTTTTTTTCGCCACCAGTATTTACTAAGCCCCCCAGATTTTTCGCTAGCCGCTGGATTAAATTTTTCCCCCATAGCTTTTCCTTTTCAGGGGATTATTTTTTTATTTCTGTACTGGAACAATAGTTTTTAGTTTAAGAAGCTTTTTCAAGGATTACGTGAAGCAAAGCGGACTAAATCGGGGAGGGGGGATAGATTTGGACTGCCCAAAAATGACTCAGGGGAGGAAAATGCCGAAAAAATTGTCCCCGCTGCTAACGAACGCGGGGCTGTGGTGGGCGTGGGCCCCTTTTATAGCTCATTCGAAAGCTCTCGTTGTGCTCCAGATGGACTAAAACGTATTTTTTCGTTTCTCAATTCCAATATTCGAAAACGATCGTCAAAGTTTTGAACGAGAGACACCCATCTGGGTTTTGTGCGCACGCTGGTTGTGCTGAAACGTCGGGTTTAAACATTTCACATGGAAAAGGAGTAAACAAGTAGAAAAGTTCGGGTAGCCTGAAGACATGAAAAAGGGAAGATGACTCTTGCGGGTGTTGTTTTGCAGATCAAGAAGTGTCAAGAAGAAGGGAAACAAGGCTAGTGTGGACATGGGAAAGATTGCGAAAGAATAGAAACAAGGTGGCAAAGATGCCTATGGACATGAGAAAGATTTGGAAAGGAAAGAAACTAGGTGTCACTCAGCATTTGTCCTACCACGAGTGGTATCAGTCGGCAAAGGACAAATGTTGAGTGACACCTAGTTTCTTTCCTTTCCAAATCTTTCTCATGTCCAAAGGCATATTTGTCACCTTCTTTATATTATTTCGCAATCTTTCCCATGTCCACACTAAAAGTCAGGTTCGCCGTGTACCTGAACTGTGATCCCGTGGGAATTGCGTGCCAAAAGTGATTTTATTGTTTAAATGGCATCTATAGGGTCTTAGTAGACAGGAAAACTTGGGTGGCAATTTTACCTTTGGGAATTTGGATTTTTGTGGGGGCTTAAAGGGGGGTACCGTCATTTCGCAGTTTATCGCCCGAAATGAAAGCGCTAATATTGATATGACTATTTCTATCTCTTAAAATATTAATAGGAAAATTATGAAAAAAATCAGTCGTCTTCCTCATATCATCATACACTTATGTACCAAATATTTAGTTGATATCTGGAACAATAAATGATGTATTAACAAATATGTTATTTGTACATGCAGACTTGAAAGAGACTTGAAAGTGGACAGAGACTTGAAAGGGACGAATCGATATGTACAGTTTGTGGCTGACAGACTTGTAGATGCTTCTCCCGTGTCAATATGGGACAGAATTGAGAAAATGAAGCTGAAGACACACAGCACTTGTGTGAAGAAGACAAGCTATGGAGTTGGAAACAAAGTTGTGAAGCTTCGTGAAGATCGCCAGTTACTAGCTCGCTTCCTAGTAATTCAACAGTCTCGACCAGAACTAGTAGACAAATTGGGAGACAATCGGAAACTTTGAAATTGCGGTCACACCTCGTTCCCTCTTTGCAACAGATGGGACACTGCTGATCTCGAGTGACAAGAGCTCGTTCATGAAGGAAATCGAGTCATATACACCACCAGTAACTGGATCAGACAACACTACACCACGCATCCAAGAGGTACCAACTGAAATCGTTGCTCTCACCAACGACGAGGGAATGGAGGATACCACAGAGGGCGTCGAAGAACATTCAGAATCCATCGAGGATTATGTCGGTCTGCACCAACAAGAAAACTCTGTTGACGATAAACGAGTTGGGGTTGATGGAATCCAGGTTCGCCAGAGAAACGGTCATCATCATTGATGGACAAGCGGTCGTACAGGGTATGAAGAAGCTTCCAGGGATGCACACAATTAGTGATCTGGCTGATGCATTTGTCAAGAGAATCGACAACATGATGAATTGGTACAGTGAAGGACGAATCCTCTTCGACCGCTATATAACGGGATCTATGAAAGAAAAAACACATTCCAAGCGAGCAGGCTCAGCACAACCAGTGAAGTTCATAATACAAGACGCGATGAACATACGCAATATTCCTATGAAGCTTCTGCTATCTCATGTAGACACCAAGTCTCAGCTCACAGAATTTCTTGGGAAACGATTGCTGAAGCATTTCTCTGGGAGTAACAAAGGGCTTGCTGTTGTGTATGGGTCATCAGCATACAGCAATGCAAACAACATCATCAGTCAGAATATGTCCACTCACAGTCACGAGGAAGCTGACACACAGATCCCGCTTCATGTCATCGATGCAGCAAGACAAGGAACGTCAACGCGAGACATGTATGTGTGGTCCCCAGACACATATGTGTTTGTTGTTGATAGATCTTGTTGTCAACCACACCATCCCAGGACAATTGAAGATGTTAACTGGCAGAGCGAAGTTTTTCCGGACATTTGACATCAAAGAGAAGTGCACTGCGATTGGAACGGAGAAGTTAAAGGCTTTGATAGCACTGCACAACCTCACTGGCGTGGATTGGGGTGGAAAGTTCTTCAGTATATCGAAGACAGCATGGATAACCAAGTTCCTGCAGCTACCTTCGAGCAGCAAGATTATCAAGACTTTCCAGATCTTTGGACGTTCAGACAGTCTTCCTGAAGCTGATGTTGTCAATGTCGAGACGTGCGTCTGCAGTGTGTACTCCAGCAAAAGTTTGTGCGTCACATTGCAAGATCTTCGATGGGAGCTGTTCAAGGTCAAGAACTTGGAGGTTGAAAAGCTTCCACCGACGCGAAGCACTCTGAAACCTCACATACAACGTGCCAACCTAATGTCCAAAAGAGACAAAACCTACCAAGAACCAAGGCCAAAGAACCTGCTCCCAGAGGGCAATGGATGGAAACTAAATGACGACAAAAACCTTATACCAGTACAATGTCTTGAAAAGCCAGCACCACGTGCAGTACTTGAACTAGTTAGGTGTGGATGCAAAGGTGCGTGCAAAGAGAAAGTGAACTGTTCATGCCATAAAAATCGCCTGCCATGCACAGCATTATGCAAATGCACCGACTGTGGAAACGTGAAAGACTACAGTATTTGTGACAAAGATGACATGTAGCCAATCAGTTAGCCAATGTATTAAGATCAGCAAATGACCCCATAAGATTCATTTAAGATTTTACATTCATTTAGTCTATTGTTAGTATTCATCTAGATGTTGAGTGGAGTAATTACTGGTGGTAAAAGATGGTATGAATGTGTGGTGGTTACAGAAAAGTATATTTTTATTTCCCTTATTTTTGTATCAGTGCTATGAAGTCATGTCATGAATATTACATGTCTTATCATACATTTGTCGTTTTGTTCTTATATATAGACATACACAATCATATCGTGTAAATATCATAGTATATACCTAAATAATGTAGCAAAAGAAAAACAATTCCTGACACTAACTGGTGCTGAGGTTGTTAAAATCTTCTAGTCACGGATGACTTATTTCTGCATTGGATACTTATCTGGGAAGAACATACTTCATGAAATAGTGCTACGTTACTATCATCGATTAGGCCTAGCATTCATTTATTGTATATATATTTAGTTAGAATTGTTTTATAGTGGGAGACAATCAAAGGTGCTGAAATGAACAAAATCTTAACCTAGTTCAGAGACTCTGCATGTACAAATAACATATTTGTTAATACATCAATAATTATTCCAGATATCAACTAAATATTTGGTACATAAATTAATATTGATATGAGGAAGACACCTGATTTTGTTCATAATTTTCCGATTAATATTTTAAGAGATAAAAATAGTTATAACAATATTAGCGCTTTCATTTCGGGCGATAAACTGCGAAATGACAGTACCCCCGTTTAAGCCCCCACAAAAACCCAAATTCCCAAAAGTAAAATTGCCACCCAAGTAGTTCTGTTTATTAACACCCTATAGATGGGATTTAAACCATAAAATCGCTTTTGGCACGCAATTCCCACGGCATGACACGGTGAACCTGACTATTAATGGTCTTTGCCTGTTTACAGTTCAAGTTCAGGACAATACTTAGCTAATTTTTATTGTTGACTACTTCCTTTTCTAATTATTTAATCTTTTTCCAAACAAGTTTGAGATCAAAAGCGTTACCTTCAGCAAGGTTTTCCGCATGGGCAATACGCCTCATTTTGATGCCATTTTGATGAATTTTGAAACCTTCTTGATGCCGGAGTATAGCCTTCCGCCATAGCGAAAAAAAATAAACAATGCCTGATTTTTGTAACTCTGACCAATACAACCGATACAATGACCTGACAAGGCAGGTCACTACTCACAAGACAGGTCCCCTTGGGTAGTATTCCTATACCTTGTCCCACTAACACAACAGGTCAATTCTTTTCATCAGCCAACGTGCACGATACAGAACAGTGCCAGTCTCCTGAACAGAGAGAGAGAGAGAGAGAGAGAGAGAGAAAGAGGGAATGATGACCACCTGAACAAGAGAGAGAGAGAGAGAGAGAGAGAGAGGAGAGAGAGAGAGAGAGAGGAGAGATGAGAGAAGACGAGAGAGGAGAGAGAGAGAAGAGAGACGAGAGGAGAGGAGAGGAGAGAGAGGAGAGAAGAGAGAGAAGAGAGGAAAATGATGACCACCTGAACAGAGAGAGAGAGAGAGAGGGGGAATAATGACCTCCTGAAAGAGAGAGAGAGAGAGAGGAAGAGAGAAGAGAGAGAGAGAACGAGAGAGAGAGAGAGAGAGAGAGAGAGAGATAGAGAGAGAGAGAGAGAGAGAAGAGGAGACGAGAGAGAGAGAGAGAGAGAGAGACGAGAGAGAGAGAGGAGAGGAGAGAGGAGAGGAGATGGATGACCTCCTGAACAGA
>JACEEZ010005553.1:297500-298835 GCA_016584305.1 Chionoecetes opilio | reverse complement strand
ATAGGTAAAACATAGGAAAAAACAAAAACATAGGAAAACATAGGAAATAAAACAGCTAAACATAGGCAAAAACATAGGAATAAACAGTAAACATAGGCAAAAACATAGAATAACGTAAACATAGGCAAAAACATAGGAATAACAGTAAACATGGGCAAAACATAGGAATAAACAGTAAACATAGGCTAAAAACATAGGAATAAACAGTAAACATAGGTAAAAACATAGGAAAAAAATAAACAGAACAACATAGGCAAAAACATAGAATAACAGCAAACATAGGCAAAAAATAGAACAGAAACGGAAACATAGGAATAAACAGCAAACATAGGAAAAACATAGGATAAACGAAACATGGAAAAATAGAAAACAGTAACAAGTAAAAACATAGGAATAACAAAACATAGGTAAAACATAGGAATAAACAGAAACATAGGTAAAAACATAGGAATAAACGCAACTAGAACAAATAACACATAGGCAAAAACATAGGAATAAGCGTAAACATAGGCAAAAACATAGGAAAAACAGTAACATAGGAAAAACATAGGAATAAACAGCAAACATAGGCAAAAACATAGGAATAACAGAAACATTGGCAAAAACATAGGAATAAACAGCAAACATAGGCAAAACATGGAATACAGTAAACATGGAAAAACATAGGAATAAACAGCAAACATAGCAAAAACAAGGAATAAACAGCAAACATTGGCAAAAACATAGGAAAACAGTAAACATGGCAAAAACATAGGAATAAACAGTAAACATAGGCAAAAACATGGAAATACGCAAACATAGGCAAAAACATAGAATAAACAGCAAACATGGCAAAACATAGGAATAACAGCAAACATAGGCAAAAACATAGGAATATAAGACAAGGACAAAACATAGGAATAAACAGCAACATAGGCAAAACATAGGAATAAACAGCAAACATAGCAAAACATAGGAATAAACAGCAAACATAGGCAAAAACATAGGAATAAACAGCAAACATAGGCAAAAACATAGGAATATACAGTAAACATAGGCAAAAACATAGGAATAAACAGCAAACATAGGCAAAAACATAGGAATAAACAGTAAACATAGGCAAAAACATAGGAATATACAGTAAACATAGGCAAAAACATAGGAATAAACAGCAAACATAGGCAAAAA
Organism: Chionoecetes opilio; assembly: GCA_016584305.1. Taxonomy (NCBI): domain Eukaryota; kingdom Metazoa; phylum Arthropoda; class Malacostraca; order Decapoda; family Majidae; genus Chionoecetes; species Chionoecetes opilio. The sequence goes on along the minus strand of JACEEZ010005553.1, from coordinate 297,668 downwards.
CATAGGAATAAACAGCAAACATAGGCAAAAACATAGGAATATACAGCAAACATAGGCAAAAACATGGAATAAACAGCAAACATAGGCAAAAACATAGGAATAAACAGCAAACATAGGCAAAAACAGATAAAAGCAGAAAACATAGACGCCTGAATTTCGTGATCCAAG
>JACEEZ010005553.1:280000-295000 GCA_016584305.1 Chionoecetes opilio | reverse complement strand
GTATGTGTGTGTATTTGCTCATATGTGTATGTATGTGTGTGTATTTGCTCATATGTGTATGTATGTGTGTGTATTTGCTCGTATGTGTAGCTAATTGTGTATGTGTGTGTATTTGCTCATATGTGTATGTGTGTGTGTGTATTTGCTCGTATGTGTGTATTGTGTATGTGTGTGTATTTGCTCATATGTGTATGTGTGTGTGTGTATTTGCTCGTATGTGTAATTGTGTGTGTGTGTGTATTTGCTCATATGTGTATGTATGTGTGTGTGTTTTTGTGTGTGTTTACTCATGTGTATGTGTGTGTATTTGCTCATATGTGTATGTGTGTGTGTGTGTGTGTGTATTCATGTGTATGTGTGTGTATTTGTTCCTATGTGTTTGTGTATGTATACGTATTTAGTCGTATGTGTATTTGTATGTGTTTAATTAATTAGATATCTTCAAGTGTGTATATATAGGAACCTTTTAAGCGAGTCTACTCTCAACAGGCTCAGCCAATTTTATATAATTATGTATTTTTTATTACATGTATAACTGTTTGGCTAAATAAATGTATAAATCTAAATCTAAATCTAAAGTTTGTAATAGCTTTTGATAAGGAAAACTTCAACGCTAAGTAAAGAGTTATCCAAGTTTTTAATGGCTTTTAATAAAGGAAACTTCAGCGCTAAGTAAATAGTAATCAAAGTTTGTAATAGCTTTTGATAAGGAAAACTTCAACGCTAAGTAAAGAGTTATCCAAGTCCTTAATGATGCGTATGGAGACTTAAGCGTTAGTAAATAGTAAATCAAAGTCTTTAATTAATGCCAATAAAAGCTTCAACGACAATTAAATAGTAATAATTATAGTCTGTAATACACGTGGAAATTTTAACGTCAGTGATCCAGTGATCCAGATATAACTAGTGATCCAAATCCTATGCATTTTGACATATGATACTGGATACTGAGAGATCTTCATTTTTAATACTAGAAATTTCAACGCAAAATAAATAGTAATCCAAATACTATGCATTTATATTGTGGAGAATTCAACATAAGGTAAATAGTACTAATCCAAATACTATGCATTTGGATACTGGAAATTTCAACGCAGGGTAGATAATAATCCAAATCTCCTCCAGCCCTGCCATGTGTTTTGCAAATACCTAGAGATATAGAGCAGTGACCGCAGAGACACATGACAGAGCGGTGCTGCGGCGGCCTAACCATCGCCTTGCACCCTCTAACTCCCACCTTGACTGCATTACTTGCTCAAACACACCAGTCCGGGAAAAATATTGCACCATATTTTGCGATTTAAAACACCAGGTTATGTCCAGGGAAAGTATGCGTGCGTGTGTGTGTGTGTTTGTGTGTGTGTGTGTGTGTGTGTGTGTGCGTGTGTGTGTGTGTGTGTGCGTGTGTGTGTGTGTGTGTGTGTGTGCGTGTGTGTGTGCGTGCGTGTGCGTGTGCGTGTGCGTGCGTGTGCGTGTGCGTGTGCGTGTGTGTGTATGTGTGTGTGTGTGTGTGTGTATGTATAATTAGTGCGTTATATCTATTTGTGTGTCTATAAGTTGCTTCCCATCACATAACAAAGCGATATTAGCCAGCAAAAATACCTCAATATTATGAAATATGTTTAACTCTTCTAGTACTTATTTCTATAATAGTCTATATTTTTAGGCAGACTTGCAATTGATCAGGTTTATTTTATTCATATTATTTTGTTCTATCTTTAGCGACTCTCATGAGGTAGAAAAAAAATTAATTCGATGAGAGGAAGCAGTGAGGAGAGAACGTAAAGTGAGTTCGAAGTGTGGAGTGAGGAGAGAAACACGACGAGGAATGACAGACAGGCAGACAGACAGACAGACAGGCAGATTGACAGACAGACAGACAGACAGACAGACAGGGACAGACAGACAGACAGACAGACAGACAGACAGACAGACAGACAGACAGACAGACAGACAGACAGCAGACAGGCAGACAGACGACAGACAGACAACGAGACAGACAGTACAGGCAGACAGGCGACAGACGCAGAAGACAGACTAGTACAGACAGGCAGAGAACAGGAGACGACAGGCAGACAGGCAACAGCAGACAGACGACAGACCAGACAGCGACAGATAAGCGGCAGCACAGACTAAGGCAGACAGACAGACAGATAACAGAAGACGCGACAGACTTTTGACACAGCAGCAGGCGACAACAACGACAGACAGACAGACGAGACAGGCACAACACACCACAGACACAACACAGACCCTAGACGACAACGACAGACGACGACAGACAGACTCAGAAGACAGGCAGACAAGACAGCGAAGCGCAGACGACAGAAGACAGTACAGACAGAAGAAGGCAGAGGTGGGAATGAGTTTGTGTGAGGGTGTTTCAGAAGTAGTAGTTGTGGTGATGACGTGATGAACGGTGCATGACGGTACTCAAGTCTTTAAGTAATCGTGCAGACAGATTCAGTTGCTGTTAATGCTAAGTATACCATTACCAGTAATCAACATTGTCGTCGTCCTTTTTGCATCCAGTCGGCCGTTCTTTTAATAATCCGCAATCAATCTGCATTCCCAGCTTCCAAACCGCCCTCCGCAGCGACATGCAAATCATCTAGTAGTGAAATATGAACTAGAGAACTAGATCTTTAGAACAGTTAGCCATGTCTGTATGTCTAACTAGGAATATCTACACATTCCTAAATCAAGATGTTCTCAGTATCCAGCTGAGCTCTGACTGTAACCTACTAAGAACTAAAGGTAAAAAAAAAAAAAAAAAAAAAAAAAAAAAAAAAAAAAAAAAAAAAAAAAAAAAAATGAGAAGAGACTTACTCTTCTACGTCATCATACATCGTACCCTTTGCAGAGCATTTTTTTCCGATGGTTTTTACAAAAGTCTTGTTTTGGAATAAGGGAACATAGTGGAGGATTAGGTAGTTGAAATTGAAAAGAAAGAAAGAGAAAAAGAGAGAGAGAGAGAGAGAGAGAGAGAAGAGAGAGAGAGAGAGAGAGAGAGGAGAGAGAGAGAGAGAGAGAGAGAGAGAGAGAGAGAGAGAGAGAGGAGAGAGAGAGAGAGAGAGAGAGAGAAAGAGAAGGAGAGAGAGAGAGAGAGAGAGAGAGAGAGAGAGAGAGAGAGAAGAGAGAGGAGAGAGAGAGAGAGAGAGAGAGAGAGAAGAGAGAGAGAGAGAGAGAGAGAGTATTCAAATAATTAGGCAAAAAAAAAAAAAGGGTCTGGACGATTACTTTATACTCGCCTCGCTGCCAAGACTCAAACGGAAGTGTATTTGCTAATCTTTCAAAAATTTCTTCTTTGCAATAGATAGGAGTGGCGTGTGTGGTGATGTGGTGTGTGTGTTGGTGTGTGGTGTGTGTGTGTGGTCTGGTGGAAATGTGTGTTGTGTAGACCTTTTCTTTTAATTTTAAGCATCAAATTAACCATTCAAATTTAACAAGGCGTCACTTTTTGCATCCAGTTCAGCGTTTTTAATAATCCGCAATCAATCTGCAAATTCCCCGAGCTTTCCAAACGCCTCCGAGCAGCAGACGATTTTCGCCACGGCTCGTGACGGTCACAAAAGGAAGCGCGCTGATCAGAAACGTAACACAAGAAAAAAGTACTGAAGATTTGGGTGTTTTGATAGATTTTTTCGATACACATGCAGCATCTTTATATGGCAGAAGACAGTTGTCCTCTCACTTTATCTTCTCTTCTCTTTCTCTTTTCTCTCTTCTCTCTCTTCTCTCTTCTCTTCCTCTCTCTTCTCTCTTCTCCTCTCGTCTCTCTCTCTCTTCTCTCTCTCTCTCTCTCTCTCTCTCTCTCTCTCTCTCTCTCTCTCTCTCTCTTCTCCTCTCTCTCTCTCCTCTCTCTCTCTCTCTCTCCTTCTTTCCTTCTCTTCTCCTAATTTTTTTCTCTCTCGTGGAGAGAAGAGGGAGAAGAAGAGGAGGGAGAGAAATAGATGGAAAAGAAAGAAAGAGAAAAAAGAGAGAGAGAGAGAGAGAGAGAGATAGGAGAGATGAAGAAGGGAAAAAAAAGAGAAGAGAGGATGAAGAGAGGAGAAGGAGAGAGGAGATTAAAGGAAAAAAGCAGAGAAAACGCGAAAGGCGAGTCAAACGCCCAGAAAGCAGACGAGAAATCGAAGTAGGAAAGAGAGATTAGAGAAGATAGATATTAGAAGAGAGCAGTTGTAATTAAGTAGGAATAAAACAGGGCTAAGGCAATACGTTTAGTATCCCCGTGCAAACTCAAGAAGTGTATATAAGTAAATGTTTAAAATTTAATAAAAAAAAAGAAAAAAAGAAAAGAAAAAAAAAAAAAAAAAAAAAAAAAAAAAAAAAGAGGGTGGGGGTGGGGGGGCTTATTGTGACGTTGGTTATATGGTGCCTGTTGTGGCGGAGATTTTTTTTGGTGGGTTTGTTAAAAGTGTGTTGTGTGAAATAGGTGCTTGATATCATTATGTTTTGGATTAGTTTTGTTGATAGTCTTTCTTATATATTTGATGAAAGTGTCCAGGGATTAGATTTGGAGAGGAGAGTATGAGAGCGCACAGATGTAGAGTACATTGAATCAAGAGGCTAACAGTCAAGTGGAAAAGAGGAGGAGAGAGGAACTAGGGAAAGTGAGAAGAAAGTAAATAGACGAGAGAGCGAAAATTAGAGTGGTAGAGGAAATAAAGTAGGAGAGAGAGGAGAGAGAGAAGAGAGAGAGAGAGAGAGAGAGAGAGAGAGAGAGAGAGAGAGAGAGAGAGAGAGAGAGAGAGAGAGAGAGAGGAGAGAGAGAGAGAGACGAGAGAGAGAGAGAGAGAGTGAGAGAGATCAAGACAATATTAGTTTTAAAAAAAAAAAGCTGACATTACTTTGATACTCGCCTCGCTGCCAAGACTCAAACGGAGTGTGTTTGCTATCTTTCAAAAAATTTCTTCTTGCAATTGATAGGTGGCGTGTGGGTGTGTGTGTGTGTTGTGTGTGTTGTGTGTGTGTGTGTGTCTGTATCATGTGTTGTTAGGTGTGTGTGCGTTTGTTGTGTTGTGTTTTAGTGTGTGGGTGTGGATGTGTGTGCTGTATGTCATTGTATGTTGGTGTTGTGTGTGTGTGTGTGTGTGTGTGTGTGTGTGTGTGTGTGTGTCATGCGTATGTGTGTATGTGTATGTGTATGTGTGTGTGTGTGTGTGTGTGTGTGTGTGAATTTATATAGCTAGTTATTTATGTATGTTCTTGTATCTATCTGTGTGACTAGTTCCTTCATTTCTCTTTATATATTTGTATTGGTAAGGTTTGTCTCAGTCGTGTTTTTAATTTTTGGTACGTGTACATATATCTGTTCGTCTCTACCTCAGTCTATCTCTATCTATCTACCATCTTATATCCATCTATCTAGCTATACACCAGTATCCACGTCGGCATAAAAGACTGGTAGGTAGAAAATGAATACTAGGGAAAGTGAAAGAAAGTTAAATAGACGAATAAGTAGCGTGATATAAGTACTTAGAGTGGTAGCAGGAAAAAATAATAGCTAGAGAGAGAGAGAGAGAGAGAGAGAGAGAGAGAGAGAGAGAGAGAGAGAGAGAGAGAGAGAGAGAGAGAGAGAGAGAGAGAGAGAGAGAGAGAGAGAGAGAGAGAGAGAGAGAGAGAGAGAGAGAGAGAGAGAGAGAGAGAGAGAGAGAGAGAGAGTTAGATAAGACCAGTAAATATACAGTTTTTGGTAGTCATCTATAATTGACCCAAAATTCTGCTTATTAGAAGTAAATATGAAGTGTGTGTGTGTGTGTGTGTGTGTGTGTGTGTGTGTGTGTGTGTGTGTGTGTGTGTGTGTGTGTGTGTGTGTGTGTGTGTGTGTGTGTGTGTGTGTGTGTGTGTGTGTGTGTCTTATTACCCATGGTCTTGTTCACGCGAGCTGGCTCGCGATCGCCAGTTTCACCCTCTCAGTGCGAGGTTGGAGCTCATTATTACCGATCTTTGGGCAATGCTAGGACCTCACAAGCCACACACACCAATACCCTTGCTCAAGAGGGACAGTAACCGCCCAGATTTGTCAGTGAAAAATCCCCGGGAGCAGCGGGGATTCGAACCGCCTACCCACAGAATGGGAGGACAGCACGCTATCAACCTGACCATCGCGCGTGTGTGTGTGTGTGTGTGTGTGTGTGTGTGTGTGTGTGTGTGTGTGTGTGTGTGTGTGTGTTGTGTGTGTGTGTGTGTGTGTGTGTGTGCGTGCCATGTGTGTGTGTGTGTGGTGTGGTGTGTGTGTGTGTGTTTTGTGTGTGTGTGTGTGTGTGTGTTGTGTTGTTTGTTGTTGTGTTGATCGTCGTTCGTAGTGTGATGGTGCTGGCGGTTCGTGTGTGTTTTGGGTTTGGTGAGTTGTTTGAGTGGATGTGTGAGTGCGCGTGCTTATATTTACCAAACTTCAATTTAAAGCTGCCGAAATCGGTCGCATTTAAGCAATTGGAAGGAGAGAGAGAGTATATGCAAAGACGGAATTTAGGAGAGGGGGGAGATATAGAAAGAGGAAGAGGAAGAGGAGGAGAGGAAGGAGGGCAATGACTGATAAGAGCATTGCCTTTAGTCGCTCTACATTCCTATAATTTAAATCAGCAAAATGGGAATAAATAGTTAAAAAAAAAAGAGAATCCAAGCAGAAGGAGGTCAGTTTGCAAGACAAAGAGAAAATATGAGTGCAAGAAAACCTAGACTTAAAATTTTTTCATGCGACGTTGCGATTTTTTTTATCCACGTAACATTTCATTATCCAGTAAATCCTGTTACTTGTTATTTTTTCTTCACCTCCTTGGAGATTCATTTCTTGTTTGAGTATGAGCTTCAACACACGCGTATGTACTTGTATGTAGGTCCTCCCGCCTCGTCTTCCTTTCCCTCCCAGCAGCGTAGTGGAGGGAAAAGTTATGGGAACGTCTCTTGGGAGTGTGCTTTTATTTTTCCTCCTTGCGTCGTAAATCAAGATTGTCGATGTGAAAACTATAGTCAATAATGTCTTTACACTACTATATGATTGTCTCTCTCTCTCTCTCTCTCTCTCTCTCTCTCTCTCCTCTCTCTCTCTCCTCTCTCTCTCTTTTCTCTCTCTCCTCTCTCTCTCTCTCCTCCTCTTCTCTTCTTTTCTCCCCTCTCTCTCTTCTCTCTCTCTCTCTCTCTCCCTCCTCCCCCCCCCCCCCCTCTCTCTCTCGCATGACTGAATTTTATCATTAGATTAACCGCCTTCGAGGATGTGCTTGAGTACATGAAAGTTGTGCTTGGAGCGCCTGTGCGAGAAAGTAGCCTCAGAAGGAGGATTTAGGTTTTTGTTCTGCATGATATTGACGGCGGTGACCATGGCAGCGATAATGACAGAAGTAATGAGGATGTGTTCTGATGATATTAATAATGATGATATTAATAGTAATGGTGATGATAAGGATGAGGGTAGTATTAAAAGTGATAATGATAATAATAATAACAATAATAATATGATAATGTTAATCATGATAGCAATATTTTTATTTTTGTTGTTGTTATCATTACCATTATTAGTATTATCGTCATTAATATTACTATCATTAATGATGATAATAATGGTGGTAATAATATTATCAATAATGCTGATGTTGATTATAATTATGATCGTAATATTGATGACAGTAATGCTAGGGTAATCACAGCAGCAGCTACAACAGCAAACAGGTAGCAGTTATTATTTAAGTTGATAAACGAGTTAGAGAAGCAACCTCAATACACATCCTCAATAAATAGCCTCAATGTACATCCTCAATAATGTTATCTAGTCTGCACAGTTACGTATTGGCAGTGAAAGCGCATTGACGCGATCATAAAGACAGCAAGTAGAATAGTAGACGAAAGGGAGAAGGACGCGGCGGTGGAGTCCGTGTTTGAAGGTGAGACGAGAAAGAGAGAAAGACGGCACCGTGGAGTAGCGCCTGTTTATGGCTTCAGATGTCAGTACCTCTCGCTCCGGCACACGTGATGGAGCCCTCTCTGGGTCCCCGGCCGTTGTGGTGGCTTCCTTTGCGTTAGACAGGCATTGGAGATCCGGTAAACGAAAGTTATGGTGGTGGTGGTGGTGAAGAGGACGTGTCTGGTGAAGAGCATTCTGACCAAAGTGTTGTATGTGGCCCAGTGTGTTGTGGTGACCTTGAAGAACGTGTCTTGGTGCCCCGTCAGTGCGTTGAGGTGATTAACTAACGTGTGTTTATATGTGTGTATAATGGGATACTTTACATATTACACTCAACGCCATTATCGGTTTTCAAGTATTTTATGGACGGTGATTTATTTGTGATTATGAGGCTTTATTTTTTTGTTAAAAGCCACGTTGTTTTGTTGCAAGTGGACGTGTACAGTTCTTCTTCTCCCACTGTGTGCACTGCAAGGAAATGGAGCTCTGAATCACCTGTCATTTTTTTTATCCAAGACTGTTTATAAGGAAAAGAGCTTAACTCCCCTCAACGACTCTATTGCGAGGCTCAGAGAAGGTTTATGGAGGATCTGCATGTAAGCCTTCCACCGCGAGCAGTGCCGAAATGGTGTACGGTGGCGCGTACCCCAACTACCCGGCCGGTGGTGGTGGCGGTGGCTACTTTTTACACATCATGGGATACAACAAAGGCATTGGGAGCGGCGACTGCATAGACAAAATGACACCAAGACGTAATTTGTCCCCTTTTACGCCTCCTCTCAAAGTGTTGGATTTATCAGGCTCGTGGTATCAAGAGCCCACCGGGAAGGACGGTCACTGGGGCAGCAGACAGCAGGAATCAAGTCCCAGGTATGTGACACGTCGCAGTGCTATTCACAAAATATTCCTCCCTGATCGAGGAGGCATGAAGACGTCAGGGGTCGGCAGCCCAAGACTCAGGACTGCAGGGACGAGACAGCGTGCACGAAGCCCTCAGCCCCGCATCGCTAAGGGAAGAGATAGCCCCTGGGCCCCTCCATTGAGTCCTATGTTGCATATAAGATCTGGTATAGACAGTCCCCGTCTTTCCGGCCGCGTCCAGAAGACCTCTCGGCGCCCCAAAAAGAGCGTCCACTGGAAAACCAACATTGCCACCTGGATACAAATGAACAGCGGTTCCAGTGTTTCGTTGTCCGAGGCGTCTACCTACGCTGGCGACTGGGACAGCGTGGAGGGCAGGCGCAAGCAGTGAGGGAGGCAACGACACGAGCGACGACGACGGCACGATGAGATTCAACACGGCAAGCAAGAGCGTGTGTTGTGCCTCTACGGGTAAAGAGGAAGATTCTTCGGACTTCGAGTACACCAACTACTCCCAAGTGAGTGGTGACGCCGAGAAGAAAGTTTACTTTGGCGCCTTACATCACAAAGCTGAGTCGCACTCGGGTACCCTGAAAGCCCTGGGTGTGCAGCCTCCTCCGCTCTCCAGGAAGCTGCCTACGCCCCCGCCTGTACATAACTGTACCTGTCCTCCTCAAGACAACGAGTCCCTCTGTTACAGCGAGATTCACTGTTCATGCTCGTCATCCACTCACATTTACGAGGCTTTAGATGAGAGGGAGGACCACAACTGCATCACCCATGAGCGGCGCAGCGGTGGGGCAGCGAGGGCAGCGCGTCCAGCGTCCACACTTACTGCGAGATTGAAGAGGTCAGCCGGGGCTCAAAACCGGAAATCCTCGCCTCGCTGCTGCGAAATGACCGCCACCTGGACATGCTCAAGTCGACGCTGGTTCATTTGTTGCCAAAAGATGACATTGTCTCCACGACTCTGCTGGCGTGTCGTCTGGGAGACCTTGAGTACCTGCAGGACCTCGCCAAGCAGCGACGCCTGGACGCCGGCGCCCGCGACCTTCAAGGCGCCACGTGCCTCCACTACGCCGCGCGAGGAGATCACAGCCACATCCTGCGCTTCCTTCGGGAGGACGGCAGGCAGAAAAGCGTGGTGCGCAGTGACGTGGGGGCGACGCCCCTCCACGACGCCGCCGCACTGGGTCACCTGGTCTCTGTGAAATACCTCGCCAAGCACTTCAGGAACGCCCTCCAGCGCACCGACAAGGATGGCGCCACCGTCCTCCACGTGGCGGCCAGGTAATTAAGGGACACTTTAATCACCCATCATTAACCATCTAACATCCACACCTTCACGGTAACTGTCCCGCAGAAATGTCGTCTGCAGCCCCACCGTCCCTGCCTCAGGCCATGTACCTGTGGGAGCGTCGCACTGCAGCCCTAATGGAATATTCAGATTGTGGGCGACAGGTGGCAGAGTTGGGCCTTAATTGTTGTTGTTGTTTTGTTGTTGTTATTAGCGTGATCCCCTGCGGCGCCTGATGTAGGTCGCCGGCTCAGAGGTGTTGCATCGGCGCCTTGGGTACGAGTGTGCAGGCGGCGGCGAATGTTTAGTCACGATACTCATACACGATGCAAACGACTCTGCTTGTGCGTGACCAGCGCCAAGGAAACACACCGAGGCCTACTTTGTATACATCTTGAGCTTTGTGTAGTAAATGAAAACATGGCTGTATTAACACTGAGAGGGAAGCAGACCTTGTTCCCATTATTCATGATCACCAAATAGTCACGGAGTGGTTGACAATTAGGAATTCATTTTTTTTGCACAGAATGAATAGCATAAAAGAATGTAGGAATGTAACTTTGTGATGCAGCGTCGCGTCATTCACTTTCTCTTTGTAAGCCAGGGGTGATGTCTCCTTCCCCGTCAATTATTATTCACAAGAGCATATTTTGGTTCTTGTCTTCGCCCTCCGTTACCTTAAGGCTAACGGCGCGACGGAAATGAGGAACACATAACGCACCGTACTCCTTCCTCGAGGCCCAAGCTGCGGTGAGGAAGGACTGAAATAAAGGGAACGAAGGAAATAATAAACTGGCTTCGAGTAATACAAAGAGATCCTTGTGAACAAAACTGTCACGGCAAAAATTAGTGCAGAAAAAATATGAGCTGACGACAGACAGTAGAAAGTGAGGCAACGTTTAGTGGCACTGAAGTAAAGGACATGAGAAGGCCTGGTTAATATGACATACCAAGTGCATGTGACAAAACTAGCTGGGCAGACCCGATGAGTGGCATTATACTGGTTTTGTTTGCAGAGATAACACGATTGCCTATATTTCTACGAGCTGCGAGAAGATTAGCCAATGGTCGAAATGGCTGTGGACTTGTGGTTACTTAGGCTAAGAAGCTAATAGGCTTTGAGGCGCTCCAGATGTCGCCCCACTGACAGATGGTCCTTTCTTTTGTGCATAATAACATAGTAACCCACAAACCGACACAGCCGAAGGAAACCGGCGGGCGGGCAACGCAGAGACTGATTAGCGGAAAATTGACGTCCTGCGAGCCACTTACTTTTTATAATTACGCAAATTTTTGTTTAAGCTTTAACTTTCGTTTCTGAAGCTTATGGCGACGACCTTTTTTTTATTGGTACATCAGCTGGCCTTCGGGGTGGCGGAAGTAGGGAAGGAGGGAGGGAGGAAGAAGCTACATAGGGAGACAGGCGGAAGGGTGAGAGTTTGTAGGGAAAAGCTTTCTCCCTTTACACCTCCTCCTGCCCGTTTCTCTTCCTCCCTATCCTCCCCCCCCCCTCGTTATCACCACAACTGCTGCCCACACTTGTCACCACAGGCGCCGCCGCGTTAATTATTGGCACCACCACCACTACCACTACTGAGTACTACTGCAACTACCACTATTCCTGTATTAATATTACTACTATACTACTACTACTACTATTACTACTACTACTACTACTACTACTACTACTACTACTACTACTACTACTACTACTACTATATTTTGTATACTTCTACTACTACTACTACTACTACTTAATCACCACCACCACCACTACTACTACTACTACTACTACTACAACTACTACTATACTACTACTACTACTACTTAATCACCACCACCACTACTACTACTACTACAACTACTACTACTACTACAACTACTACTACTACTACTACTACTATCTATTTAATCACCACCACCACCACACACACTACTACTACACTACTACTACACTATTTAACTACACTAACACACCACATACTACTACTACTACTACTACTACTACTACTGCTACTACTACCACCACCATCACCACTACTACTAGTACTACTACTACTACTATTAATACTACTACTACTACTACAACAACTACTACTACTACTACTACTACTACTACTACTATTACTACTACTACTACTACTACTACTACTACTACTACTACTACTACTACTACTACTACTATTACCAGTGCCATCAGCATCCAAGCCTTGAACAATTACTTACACGCTGACCCACTTCTGAGTGCTAGTACTGTCATACAATTAATCACACACACACACACACACACACACACACACACACACACACACACACACACACACACACACACACACACACACACACACACACACACACACACACACAACATTAAGCCGAACACACCCATAAAACCACATCCTTTCGGACATAATAATGGGCTCCTTTCTGTGTGTGTGTGTGTGTGTGTGTGTGTGTGTGTGTGTGTGTGTGTGTGCGTGCCAAATAACTATACTTTTCGCATGAGGGGAAATGGGATGGAGGAGTTGATGTTGGTGTTGATGTTGGTTGAGTTGATGTAAGTGAAAAGCGTGAAAGGTGTCGGGTATCTGAAGCAAGATGAAGGAGGAGGAGGAGGAAGAGGAGGGGGAGGAATACATAGGAATACATAGAATAACAGACACCAGGAGACCTATTGGTCCATAACCAGGGTATCTGTTGTACTACATTCTACTAACTATCAACTACATGTAAGAGGACAGTTGGAAAATGATACCATGTCCCTAAAGAAGATAGGAACATGGAAGTTTCGTAGTGAAGAATGATAGGATATGAAATATGCTAACTACAACTACCACTAACACTAATCGATCCGGGAGACTATAATATGAATTCTCAGGGCACTATCAATACCCATTTACTTTACAGTGCGCGTCAAGTCTCTTTTTAAATAAAGTTAATGTGCTGGCATCGACAACATTTGCTGGTAATTTGTTCCACCGATCAACAACTCTAACATTGAAATACTTTTTACGGAGATCAGTGATGCAACATTGACCGTTCAGTTTAAAACCGTTATTTCTTGTTGTCACTTGAGGAGAAAGCTCAAATAGGTTCCCTTGATTAATGACATCAAATCCTTTTAGGATCTTACAGGTTTCTATCAAGTCCCCACGGATTCTACGATCCTTTAAGGAAAACATATTAAGTTTCCGCAGTCTCTCTTCATAAGATGAATTTCGCAGAGATGGAATTAGTTTGGTTGCTCTTCTTTGCACTGATTCCAATTTGGCTTGATCTTTTACGAAATAAGGCGACCAGAATTGAACGGCATATTCTAAGTGCGGCCTAACCAAAGACGTGTATAATCGTGTCATTACTTTCGGATTTGTATGTTCAAAGTTGCGTTTAATGAAGCCCAACATCTTATTCGTCTTTTTACTGGCAGCTAGGCAATGCGTACTGGTTTTAAGATCATTACTGATGATGACACCTAAATCCTTTTCCTGCTGTACTTCAGTTAACGATTTATTTTGCATTTGATAGTTATATTTGAGGTTATCGTTGCCTATATGCATTACTTTACATTTATCGGAATTGAATTTTAATAGCCATTTATCACTCCAATCTGATAGTTTGTCGAGATCACTTTGTATGAGTTTGCAGCTTTCTCTAGTATATATTTTACCGCCTAATTTGGTGTCATCAGCAAATTTCGATATTTTAGATACAAGTCCGCAGTCCAGATCATTAATATATATCAGAAAAAGAGTAGGACCCAAGACCGAGCCCTGAGGCACCCCACTAGTAACATCTAACCAATCAGATGCCTCGTCATTTATTACTACTCGTTGTTTACGATTTGAAAGCCAATCGCCAATCCATGAACATAACTGCTCTCCTAAGCCATGTGCCCTTAGCTTGGTCAAAAGTCGCTTATGGGGAACTGTATCGAAGGCTTTCTGAAAATCAAGGTATATTATATCCGGGGAAGTTTTAGCGTCCCAGTTTGAATAAATGACATTGAAAAAATCGAATAGGTTTGTTAAGCAGGATCTCTTATTTCGAAATCCATGCTGGAAGTTTAATATTGAGTTATTTTCATCGAGAAAAGACACTATTTTATCCCGCAATATTTTCTCAAATAGTTTAACAATTACAGACGTTAGACTAATTGGACGATAATTACTTGCGAGGCTCTTACTCCCTTTCTTGAATATCGGTGTAACATTAGCAAATTTCCACATACTAGGAACATTTTTATCCATTAGCGATTTATTGAAAATAATCTTTAATGGGAGCGAAAGTTGACTGTGACATTGCGAAGTAATCTCGGCGAGATTTCGTCCACCCCCACGGATTTTGCTGGGTCAAATTTCTGCAAATACTTTGATATTTCGTCTACTGTTATCTCTCCTATTACCAATCTATCACTTTCGAGTCCCGCAAACATGTTTACTGGTTCTGGTAATGGAGCTTCGTCTTCTTTAATAAAAACCGCATTAAAGTAATCTTTGAGTACGGACGCAATACTCTTATTATCATTTACCAAGATGTTGTTCTTATCTTTCAGTGGCCCAATATATGTTTTGACGTTTTTCTTACTCGAACGTATTGAAAGAACCTTTTCGGGTTTGATTTGGATTCCTTTGCATTTTTTTCTTCATACTCTCGCTTATTAGACTTAATTAATCCTTTGCAACGACGCTTTACGTCATTGTAATCTCTAGAATCGCAGTCCGCATTTGATCGCTTGTAAACTTTATACGCTCGGCGCTTACTGCCGATGATTTGTTAAATCTCATTAGTCATCCAACTGGGTTTGTTTATGTTATTCAAATGTTTTCTTACCGTAGGAACATATTTTTCAACAATCGATTGGAGTTTATTTGTGAATAAATTACACATATTTTCGGCGTTATTACCATTTAGTAGGTCAATCCAATCAACTTTGCTTAGTACC
>JACEEZ010005553.1:275000-277500 GCA_016584305.1 Chionoecetes opilio | reverse complement strand
TAAGGGAACTCGCTTTTACTCATGTTGCTCTGGTCATAATTTTCAGTCCGTGACGAATCTCTCCTTCACACATTTTGCCTCATTTCGCAGTCTCCTTTTTTTACGAAATCGCTATTTTTATTTATTTTCCTGCAATTTCATGTTTGCGTAATTGGATTTATTTCTTATCTAGGTCATTTCTTGTGTTTACGTTATATCCATTACGAAATGCGTCAATGAGAAGTGTTTTTGTTTTATTTGGGTTATCTTTGAGGTCCACGTTTTTCGTCATTTCGAAATGCATCAGTGAGGAAATCTTTGCATGCATGTTATCAGCGGCGTTTATATTTTACTACAATACGAAATTCATCAATGGGATTTTACTACAATACGAAATTCATCAATTGGATTTTACTACAATACGAAATTCATCAATGGGATTTTACTACAATACGAAATTCATCAATGGGATTTTACTACAATACGAAATTCATCAATGGGATTTTACTACAATACGAAATTCATCAATGGGATTTTACTACAATACGAAATTCATCAATGGGATTTTACTACAATATGAAATTCATCAATGGGATTTTACTACAATACGAAATTCATCAATGGGATTTTACTACAGTACGAAATGCATCTATGGGGAAGCTTTAGTATTTATTTCCTTAACCATGTACTGTTTCCCTTTAGAGATACATCAATAGGAAAACCATTGCGAAATCGGCCTCTTGTAGCTTCCTTATTTTCTAATACTTTTTTGTTCTTAATAGGTTATGACTGTTAGTGACTTACTACTAGTTACATTGACATGCTACATTACCACTAGTTAGTTAGTGGTAATGACAGTTAAATCGTTATTGGCAGCGAGCGAAGCGAGCTGCCACTTACCATAAGACTCATTCGCGTAAGGGGAGTAGAACCATTCGTGAGCCAAAAAGTGAATAACTACTCCTAAATATTGTCGGATTGAGCTGAAATTTGATATGTAAGTAGTGCTGTCAAGATCAATGGGGGTCTGTGAAACAAACTTTTTGCGTAGAACAAGCCCTTCATGAGTAATTAGCGTAATGATTTAATTAGTGCTAAATAAACTTCGGTTTTACAATAACAATTTATGAACTAAATTTAGGTCTGTAGACTAGGTATTTTAAAAGCACTTTGAGCTCACTGCCACGTTCCAGCCGCAAGAACTGAGCCAAAAGCAAAGGGACCAGAGGCTGGACGTCTATACTTTATGTCTTGGTTTTCTTTGTTTACAAGATTACTTTGTTTTTCTTTAATTAGGAAATGGATCAATATAGGAGCCATGTTTGAAGGGTGTGAAGGTGTTAATGTTCGTACCGTACACGCGCCAGTTGATTGATGTGTTCGACAGGTGAGCAAAAGGGAGAGTTGTAGTGTGTACTTACATATAGAGGGGAAGAAGGGGGATGGGGGATGGAAGAGGGGAGGTGGGGGAGGGAGAGGGGAGGTGGGGGAGGGAGAGGGGCGTATCGACACTCATTCCCTTATGCTGTGTTGTCTCTCCCACTGCCGCCTTTAAGTCATGCGGCGGGAGTGACCAACAGCCTTTCTCTCTCTCTCTCTCTCTCTCTCTCTCTCTCTCTCTCTCTCTCTCTCTCTCTCTCTCTCTCTCTCTCTCTCTCTCTCTCTCTCTCTCTCTCTCTCTCTCTCTCCAACGTGGTAGTAGGAAAAGTCGTGAGTTGTGAGGTTGATTTTGATGAGATGATTTTCCCCTCCACACCACGTGACTTGTTTGTTTCTCACTGCTGCAATAAGGGAATCACCATTGTTCATAATAATAATAATAATAATAATTTGATTTGCACCCGAAGGCATACAGTAAAAATACAACAGCAATAACATAATATTCTTACATGAGACAATTAACTGAAGTAATAAAGCAAATAAAAGCTAATATGATATACACGTGGTCAATATACGTATAGGGTATACTGCTGTACGTACAAAGTATATGTATATGTTTGTTTCAAAATATCCATTATCTTTCGGTAGCCTTCTGTGTTAATTTTAGACAACTATACGCTGGGAGACTCCTTGATAACTTAATTGCTGTCATTTATCGGTTTATTACCCGTCACTACAGCCATTTATCACTTAATTACGCGTGTCTGCTCAGAGTAATTTTTCTTTTCCGTATTTTATCGTTCAACTTTAACGTCTGTGAGTGATGTGTGTGAATTTCTATAAGTTTTATACTGCCTATTGTACAAATATACGATACACAGCAGTCTTATTATTTTGAGCTCTCATGTTACGCCTCTTCCTCGAATCTTTAAAGTAATCTTATTGACCTTTTGATACCATTGCAACATTCTCTCTCTCTCTCTCTCTCTCTCTCCTTCTCTCTCTCTCTCTCTCTCTCTCTCTCTCTCCTCTCTCTCTCTCTCTCTCTCTCTCCTCTCTCGCTCTCGCTCTCGCTCTCGCGCTCTCTCTCTCTCTCTCTCTCTCTCTCTCTCTCTCTCTCTCTCTCTCTCTCTCTCTCTCT
>JACEEZ010005553.1:250000-257500 GCA_016584305.1 Chionoecetes opilio | reverse complement strand
AGAGAGAGAGAGAGGAGAGAGAGAGAGAGAGAGAGAGAGAGGAGAGAGACGAGGAAGAGAGAGAGAGAGAGAGAGAGAGAGAGAGAGAGAGAGAGCAAGCGAGCGAGCAAGAGAGAGAGAGAGAGAGAGAAGAAAAAAAAAATCGAACTTTTCTTTGTGTTTCTAAATTATCCTCTGTACTCCTATTTCACCCTCGTAATAAAAGTATCACAAACGTATAATAATACAAATAGATACATAAGAGACATCATATTAACTAAATACGTCGAAAAATCAATAAAAAGAATCCACATTCATCGTTCTCCTTCATAAGAAAAGGAAAAGCGAAAACTAGCTCACTTTGCAACACACGTAAAATATCTGGTGTCTCGAGTGTTGCATCAGAGTTGTCGCGGCTCTAGAAGTCTTCACATTCCCGGCAACATTACTGGAAGGATGATTAGCTTGGAATGAAATGAAAGTGAAAAAATAATGAGACTGGAACTACTAGAATGAATGCCCTCGTGTGTGTGTGTGTGTGTGTGTGTGTGTGTGTGTGTGTGGTGTGTGTGTGTGTTGCGTGCGTGTGTGATGATAGGGTCCTACACTGAACGGTAAATATCAGCCATGTCTTGTGTGTGATACGTGAGAGAAGACAGGAAATGGCTCCCCTATATATAGTGGACTAGGGAGGCTGGAGTCTGAACTAAAAAGTGGAGTAAAAACGTGCGTTATTGGAAAGGTGTAAAGGGGGAAATGTATGGGGAAAAAAATTGGTACTGTATGAAAAATAAGTGAAGCGTTGAATCTCCAGCTGGTACAAAGTATTTTTTATCATAGCAAAGTAGACCATTTGTGACGTAGTAAACTGTTTTTTGATGGAGGAATAAAACTTTTTTGACACTGAATTGAAACTTTTTTCTAAACGGTGACAAATTGTGTTTTTTTGTCTGAGAAATAAGGAAATTGGGCTGGTTATAGAAAACATTTGTGACGTGAATCGAAACTTTGTGACGTAGAAAGATGTAGAGGATTTCTGACGGAGAAATACAACCTTAGTGGCGTATCCTTGCAGTGAAATGAATCAGGACTTCCTATCGTTTTTCAAGGGTTAAAAAAATTACGAAATGACCTTTAGACACTACGTGATATAGCGATTCAGTCTACAAAACCTTATATTAAAACAGCCAGGCCACGGAAACGTACAGACATCTCATAGGACATTTCACTCAACATTAGTACAGTTATTAAAACAAAGAAATACAGCAAAACACACTTAGTACAAACACAAATATATAAATAAGTAGATAACATTTATATTGTACATAAATATAAGGAAATAAATATAGATACATTAAAATTACAATATGCGTACCAACTCGACCATTTTCTCTCAATCATCATTTAAACATCGTCACACATACTTACCACACGAAACGAAATCACAAACACCACCAATTCTTCACAACCCATAGAGAAGAGAGTTGCGTCCTGATACTCCAACCGAAACACACAAGACCAGATATTTTCACACGGGAACCAACACCTGTCCACTACTGGCTTCCCTTACCTGAGAAAACGCGTCACATTCCATACCTCCAGGAACGCAGACACTCCCACAGGATGTCGGTCACGCGCACAAAAACTCCACAAAAACTCCTTAGCGTAGGATAAACGTGTATAGTGAGTGGGGGGAAGAGGAGGTGGTGGGTTTCTGTGGGATAAACGTGTATAGTGAGTGGGGGGAAGAGGAGGTGGTGGGTTTCTGTGGGATAAACGTCTACATTGCGTGGGGAAAAGAGGAGTCTGTGGGTTTCTGGGGGATAACTATGTACAGTAAGTAGGGGGAAGAGGAGGTGGTGGGTTTCTGTGGGATAAACGTGTACATTGCGTGGGGAGAAGAGGAGTCTGTGGGTTTCTGAGGGATTAAAGTGTACTGTAAGTGGGGGGAAGAGAAGGTGGTGGGTTTCTGAGGGATAACTTTGTACAGTAAGTAGAGGGAAGAGGAGGTGGTTTACAGTGCCTGGGGGGAAGAGGAGGTGGTGTACAGTGCGTGGGGGGAAGAGGAGGTGGTGGGTTTGAGGATAACTTTGTATAGTAAGTAGGGAAGAGGAGGTGGTTACAGTGCCTGGGGGGAAGAGGAGGTGGTGTATAGTGCGTGAGGGGAAGAGGAGGTGATGGGATCAAGAAGGAATGCTGAGGTAGAGAAGAGAGGTGCTTGGTATTTGAAGGCAGGTTTTTATGTTTAGGTAAAGAGAATGAGGACGTTTAGAAGGAAGGGAAATTGTGGTTTTGAGGTTCTTGAGTTGTTAGTGTGTGTGTGTGTGTGTGTGTGTGTGTGTGTGTGTGTGTGTAAGGGGGTTTATATGTGGGGCAGACATCTGTGTACACTAAGGGATGAAGGAGGGGAGAAGAGAGGATGATGAAGAGGAAGAGGAAACCGTGAAGTCGTGGAGAAAATTGTTTACCGAGTGCATGGGAAAAGCTCTTTGCCACACACACACACACACACACACGCACACACACACACACACACACACACACACACACACACACACACACACACACACACCACACACACACACACACACCACACACACACCACCACACACACACACACACACACACCACACACCACACCACACACACACACACACCACACACACACACACACACACACACACACACACACACACAACACACACACACACACACACACACACACACACACACACACACACACACGAATTGTGTCACTTTCTTCGCCTTGTAATAGTTGTGTATGTAAAGACCCTTAATTATATTTAGAGCAGACAGGAAGTTACGAAAGAAAGTGCATGTACTATTAATGAATATAACTGATATGTGTGTGTGTGTGTGTGCGTGTGTGTGTGTGTGTGTGTGTGTGTGTGTGTGTGCGGCGCGTGTGTGTGTGTGTGTGTAGCTTTCTGTTTGCCGAAGGAGTGAAAAAGGTAAAGAAGACAGTGGTGGTATGTTTGTGAAGAGAAAAAAAGGAGGAATGTTTGAACACCTTTGTGTCTGCCTATCAGCGTGTGCATGTGTGTGTGTGTGTGTGTGTGTTTGTGAGTGTGTGTGTGTGTGTGTGCGTGTGTGTGTGTGTGCGTGCGTGTTTTCTCTGGCATCTGCGTCGCATCCGGACTCCTTTCAGGGTCATGACCGTGTGTATGAGCTGGAATTATCGAGTCTTAAGTATAGGTCTGTATGTCTTTTTCTTACGTGTTGCATTAGAGATAGAGGAGGGAGAGGAGAGAGAGAGAGAGAGAGAGAGAGAGAGAGAGAGAGAGAGAGAGAGAGAGATGAGAAGAGAGAAGAGAGAGAGAGAGAGAGGGGAGAGAGAGAGAGAGAGAGAGAGAGAGAGAGAGAGAGAGAGAGAGTAGGAAGATGACAAGGCCTTAGTGGTGAAGTAGAATACAGTACTATAAAAAAAAATTATAATAGCAGAGCAGGAGGAGGAAGACGACGACGATTAGGAAGAGGAGGAGGAACAAAGGAGAAGAAGAAAATAACATGTAAAAAGAGAAGTACAATAAAATGGAGGAGGAGAAAGAGTGGAAGAAAGAAGAAGAGGAGAAGAAGGAGGAGGAGCATGAGTGAAATATAAAGTGTATAAAAAGATATACGTGTGTCCAGGTGTGTAAAGGTTAAGATACTGCTGACGTGGGAGACTAAGGTGTCGCAAGATGGGTCGGGGAGTAGCGGGAGTACAGAGTAATTTCTTATATCCCATCTATTTCTTATGTAACAGACACCTTTTCTTCCCCCTTCCTGCCACCCTGAAAATAAAGACGGATGATAGCCACTATTTTCTTTAATCCACCATTGTCTGTCCACTATCTTAATCCACTTTTCTGTCCACTATCTTAATCCACTAATTTCTGTCCACTATCATAATCCACTATTTTCTGTCCACTATCTTAATCCACTATTTTCTGTCCACTATCTTAATCCACTATTTCTGTCCACTATCTTAATCCACTATTTTCTGTCCACTATCTAATCCACTATTTCTGTCCACTATCTTAATCCAATATTTTCTGTCCAATATCTTAATCCACTATTTTCTGTCCACTATCTTAATCCAATATTTTCTGTCCAATATCTTAATCCACTATTTTCTGTCCACTATCTTAATCCACTATTTTCTGTCCACTATCTTAATCCACTATTTTCTGTCCACTATCTTAATCCAATATTTTCTGTCCAATATCTTAATCCACTATTTTCTGTCCACTATCTTAATCCAATATTTTCTGTCCACTATCTTAATCCATTATTTTCTGTCCACTATCTTAATCCACTATTTTCTGTCCACTATCTTAATCCACTATTTTCTGTCCACTATCTTAATCCACTATTTTCTGTCCACTATCTTAATCCAATATTTTCTGTCCACTATCTTAATCCACTATTTTCTGTCCACTATCTTAATCCACTATTTTCTGTCCACTATCTTAATCCACTATTTTCTGTCCACTATATTAATCCACTTTTCTGTCCACTATCTATATCCACTTTTCTGTCCACTATCTTAATCCAATATTTTCTGTCCACTATCTTAATCCACTATTTTCTGTCCACTATCTTAATCCACCATTGTCTGTCCACTATCTTAAGCCACTATTTTCTGTCTACTATCTTAATCCACTATTTTCTGTCCACTATCTTAATCCACTATTTTCTGTCACTATCTTAATCCACTATTTTCTGTCCACTATCTTAATCCACTATTTTCTGTCCACTATCTTAATCCACTATTTTCTGTCCACTATCTTAATCCACCATTGTCTGTCCACTATCTTAAGCCACTATTTTCGGTCCACTATCTTAATCCACTAATTTCTGTCCACTATCATAATCCACTATTTTATGTCCACTATCTTAATCCACTATCTTAATCCACTATTTTCTGTCCACTATCTTAATCCACTATTTTCTGTCCACTATCTTAATCCACTATTTTCTGTCCACTGTCTTAATCCACTATTTTCTGTCCACTATCTTAATCCACTATTTTCTGTCCACTATCTTAATCCACTATTTTCTGTCCACTATCTTAATCCAATATTTTCTGTCCACTATCTTAATCCACTATTTTCTGTCCACTATCTTAATCCACTATTTTCTGTCCACTATCTTAATCCACTATTTTCTGTCCACTATCTTAATCCACCATTGTCTGTCCACTATCTTAATCCAATATTTTCTGTCCACTATCTTAATCCACTATTTTCTGTCCACTATCTTAATCCACTATTTTCTGTCCACTGTCTTAATCCACTATTTTCTGTCCACTATCTTAATCCACTATTTTATGTCCACTGTCTTAATCCAATATTTTCTGTCCATTATCTTAATCCAATATTTTCTGTCCAATATCTTAATCCACTATTTTCTGTCCACTGTCTTAATCCAATATTTTCTGTCCACTATCTTAATCCACTTTTCTGTCCACTATCTTAATCCACTATTTTCTGTCCACTATCTTAATCCACTATTTTCTGTCCACTATCTTAATCCACTATTTTCTGTCCACTATCTTAATCCACTATTTTCTGTCCACTATCTTAATCCACTATTTTCTGTCCACTATCTTAATCCACTATTTTCTGTCCACTATCTTAATCCACTATTTTCTGTTCCACTATCTTAATCCACTATTTTCTGTCCACTGTCTAATCCAATTTTTTTCTGTCCACTATCTTAATCCACTTTTCTGTCCACTATCTTAATCCAATATTTCTGTCCACTATCTAATCCACTATTTTCTGTCCACTATCTTAATCCACTATTTTCTGTCCACTATCTTAATCCACTATTTTCTGTCCACTATCTTAATCCACTATTTTCTGTCCACTATCTTAATCCAATATTTTCTGTCCACTATCTTAATCCACTATTTTCTGTCCACTGTCTTAATCCACTATTTTCTGTCCACTATCTTAATCCACTATTTTATGTCCACTGTCTTAATCCAATATTTTCTGTCCATTATCTTAATCCAATATTTTCTGTCCAATATCTTAATCCACTATTTTCTGTCCACTATCTTAATCCACTATTTTCTGTCCACTATCTTAATCCACTATTTTCTGTCCACTATCTTAATCCACTATTTTCTGTCCACTATCTTAATCCACTATTTTCTGTCCACTATCTTAATCCACTATTTTCTGTCCACTGTCTTAATCCAATATTTTCTGTCCACTATCTTAATCCACTTCTGTCCACTATCTTAATCCACTATTTTCTGTCCACTATCTTAATCCACTATTTTCTGTCCACTATCTTAATCCACTATTTTCTGTCCACTATCTTAATCCAATATTTTCTGTCCACTATCTTAATCCACTATTTTCTGTCCACTATCTTAATCCACTATTTTCTGTCCACTATCTTAATCCAATATTTTCTGTCCACTATCTTAATCCAATATTTTCTGTCCACTATCTTAATCCACTATTTTCTGTCCACTGTCTTAATCCAATATTTTCTGTCCACTATCTTAATCCAATATTTTCTGTCCACTATCTTAATCCACTATTTTCTGTCCACTATCTTAATCCACTATTTTCTGTCCACTATCTTAATCCAATATTTTCTGTCCACTATCTTAATCCACTATTTTCTGTCCACTATCTTAATCCAATATTTTCTGTCCACTATCTTAATCCAATATTTTCTGTCCACTATCTTAATCACTATTTATGTCCACTATCTTAATCCACTATTTTCTTCTTTTTAATCCCACTATTTTCTGTCAATCCTTTAATCCGTGTTTGTGTTATATCTTAATCCATAAAAAGGAACTGTCCACTATCAAGGGTTCATATGTTGGAGCCATGATCTTAAACCAAATTTTCTTTGTCCTTAGCATTGGAAACTTTTTCTTGACTTTCATAATAGTATGTCTGTCCACTATCAATCACTATCTTTTTCCACTATGTTTAATCACTTTTTTTGTCCCTTCTTCATCAACTATTTTCTCTCTCTCTACTTTTCTCTCCCTTCATCTCTCTGTCCTCTCTCTCTTTCTTCTCTCTCTCTCATCCTATCTGTCACTATCGTCTCTCTTCTCACTCTCTCATACTCCTACTTTTCCTCTCTGTCTTTCTCTCTTCTTACTCTGCTCATTTTTCTAACGTACACCGTTAATGTCACGTCTCCGATCGTTTGACCACATTGTAATAGCCAAACATGCAAAACTCTCACCCACGTAATTGACATTTTACTTAAACAGCAGAGAGAGAGAGAGAGAGAGAGAGAAAAAAAAAAAAACCTTTCACCTTAGTCCATAATTTGTTGTAGTTTTTTTCCTTTTTGAAATTTTTATGTATTCAGTCTAGTTTTATTTTAGTTTTTCTTTGTATAATGTTCTGTTTATGTTTTATGTCTATTAGTAGTCTTCTCTCTTTTCTCTATTAGGTTGAAGTGTGGGATTGTTTGTCTTATTCAGCGTGGGGGAAAGTGATCTGTGTTGAGCAGTGAAGGGTGAAATAGGAA
>JACEEZ010005553.1:225000-242500 GCA_016584305.1 Chionoecetes opilio | reverse complement strand
TGAATGAGGTCACTGAGAAACAAATTGGATGCGATAATGGAATACAGTCTCTTTCTTGTACACGATGAAGAAAATAATGATGTATACGTGATGTTTGAGAGAGAGAGAGAGAGAGAGAGAGAGAGAGAGAGAGATGGTGGAGGAATAAGAGAAGGCGAGGGGGATAAGCTTGAATTATTGTCCTGTACACGAGACGAAAAATAAATAAATACATTGCTTGTGAAGGTTACTGATCAAAGACAAGAGAGAGAGAGAGAGAGAGAGAGAGAGAGAGAGAGAGAGAGAGAGAGAGAGAGAGAGGAGAGAGAGAGAGAGAGAGAGAGGAGAGAGAGAGAAGAGAGAGCAATTAATGCTAAGAACATGCAAGAAAATAAGGAAGCTACAAGAGGCCGTGAGACCTACACGAGGTAGTTCCTGTTACTTAACACTACCTACATCCACCCACCTAAACGATAGAGACTAAAGTGAGTATGACGAAAAAAGAGAAGGTTGAGGAGGACATACAGGATGATAGTAAGGACAGTAATAGATGTGTGGGAAAGAGATTGAACATTGGAGGGGAACTAGTTTTTCCTTCTTTTTTTCCTTATGTCTGAGTAATCCGGAGGAGGAGGAGGAGGAGGAGTAGGAGGAGGAGGAAGGTGAACAAAGAGGAGATGGAGGTGAGTGTGGCAGTGGTAGTGGTAGTAGTGGACAAAATGAAACTAAATGAAACGTGAGGCAGTGAAAGATGGCAAATATGTGACAATTGTGCAATAAGAATCATTAAAAAAGGGCGAGATATAAATATATATAGGGTGTTGGGTTTGTACCTTTGGGTTTTTGGGGTTTATTTAATTCATTTATTTTTGCTTTGCTTTATTTGATAGATTGGGGATGATTTAACACTTGTTTCACTAATTGTTGTGTTGACGAGCTGGTGAAAATAAAGTTGTTGACACTCAGCCGCCCTACTGCTTACACCTCCTGCTTGTGGCTGCCTGTACTTGAGCCACTTTTCAGTCCCTGCTCTTCGCCTGGTCGTCCTCTGCTGATTGCTGTTCCTGAGGCAATCATAGGGTAAAGGATGTTAAAGGAGGTTAGGAGAGAGGAGGAGGATAGGAAAATAGGACTAATAATACTAGGGAGGATATGGGAGAGGAGCAGGATGGGAGACTGGACCAGGACAGCAGAAAGGAGAGTCATTGTAGGATGGGTGGTGAAGGCGTGGTGTGGAAGGCTGTTGGGGCAAAAACTAACCCTGGGACTACTGCTAGGACGCCACGCCCTCGCCGCTGGGAAGGAAGGGTCCTGCCTAGGGTAGGAGAAGCATCCTGGAGGAGAGGACAAGGATCATAGGAGAGGAGAAGGATACTGTGGGAATTAGTATGAAAATCAGTGTTGAAAGTTGCTGATGATTAGTTGATGGTTAGGAGTTGTGTGTGTATGTGTGTGTGTGTGTGTGTGTGTGTGTGTGTGTGTGTGTGTGTGTGTGTGTGTGTGTGTGTGTGTGTGTGTGTGTGTGTGTGTGTGTATGTGTGTGTGTATTAGAGAGAGAGAGAGAGAGAGAGAGAGAGAGGAGAGTATGTGTGTAAGCAGAGCGAACAACAGATGACGTATGAGATATAATAAGTAATATTGTAAGTAAGTAATAATAGTAAGTAAGATAAGTAATGAGAAGAAGAGATGGTAAATATGAGAGAGAGAGAGAGAGAGAGAGAGAGAGATAATTTTTTTTTTCCTTGTAGCCCAGTTATATTACGGTCGAGCAAGATGGAACTAACGTTAGTGATGGCTAATCCCGTAAGACAATAACTTTTTCCGTGATATATTTTTTCCCTTATATCTACCCTCTTCCTGAATAAATAGAGCAGTGGGGTTCTTATGCGTTTATAACTGGACATTTAATCACCAATATCCCACTTTATAATATCCTGAATCCCTAAACACACAAAGGAACCTACAAAAAACAAAAAAAATCACCCAGTAATGTAATTGAATTTGTCTTCGATTAAGGTGACCTACAAAAAAATGACCCAAACTATATAGTAATGGTTCAGTTTCAATTAAGCTGATGTTGAAGTGGAACGTAATTACCTTTGTATTCTTGGAGTCTGCTCACGTTTATTGGAATTCGTGACGTGATAATGACTTACATGTCCTCAATTAATCCGCACAGATGGTTGTTCAGCCTCTTGAGTTTCTCCTGTGAGGCACGAGGCGGGGAACGTGCCGGGCGGGGCTCCTTAGGCGGGGTGTCGGATCCTTCTGTGTTTTCTCAGTCAACAGCAACGCTCCAGCCTTTGTGTACTCCCTGCCGTAGCCCCGTAGCCTCTCCCCTCACATGCCATGCCCCACATCCCCCCCTAGCCTCCCCAACACGCCCAGACGTCCTCCAATACAACCCCACCTCCTTACTTAGCCTAGCCACCTCCACACACCTCGCAAACGCCCCACACATTTCCTTTCTTCCTCTGCACACTACCTCTCCGCCCCTCCAATCCACAATCCCCTCCTTACTTAGCCTATATCGACCTCCACACACCCTCGTAAACGCCCCACACATTTCCTTTCTTCCTGTTTACACAACTCTCTGTCTCTTACTCGCTGCATATATCAGTTTCCTCCCCTTCTTCCACGCCCTCTTTCTTCCTCTACAGTATGCTACACACTACCTCACCGCCCCCTATACGCTTCAAACATCAGTTTTCTCCCCTACCTCACCGCCCCTTAAACGCTACACACATCAGTTTTCTCCCCTACCTCACCGCCCCTTAAACGCTACACACATCAGTTTTCTCCCCTACCTCTCCTCCCCTTAAACGCTACACACATCGTTTTTCTCCCCTACCTCTCCTCCCCTTAAACGCTACACACATTAGTTTTCTCCCCTACCTCACCGCCCCTTAAACGCTACACACATCAGTTTTCTCCCCTACCTCACCTCCCCTTAAACGCTACACACATCAGTTTTCTCCCCTACCTCACCGCCCCCAATACGCTTCAAACATAAGTTCCCTCCCCTACCTCCCCGCCCTCTTTCTCGATCCCCTGCAGCTAGGTGTTAGGCAGTGCTTCGAGGCGTGTCCGGTGTAAACAGACCTTGTGACAACCGCCCATGAAAATGTCAGTAATTACCGCTGCATCAATCGAGTGTTGCGTTGGAGGTATTTTTGCGTGTTGTCCAGCGGCGATGTATAAACTGTTTTGATGTAGAGGGTCGAGAGAGACCGTCCCCCGGGGTTATAATGCAGGGTTATAGTTGTGCTTTGGCCTTCTTGTAGACACGCACTGTACTATAGGAACAATCATCCATAAATCATTGGTTTATTTTTTTACTATTGTGACATTTTTTTGTATCGTATGACTTGTTTCTAAGTATAGGTTGCCATTCTGTATTCATTATTCTTATTATTCTATATAGTTACTCTTGATTATTCCTTATTAAATTTTTACTCTTTATTTATTTAGCGGTATTCTTCACCCCTTGTCCCCTCACATTGCCTGCAGTACTTCCCTTGACGGTCACGTATTAGGCTTTATAACGGTGTGCAGCTGTCCTAGGGAAAAAGTCTGCATTTTTTCTATGAGTGGCGCAACTCACGGTTTCCTTGAGTAATCCCCAAGGCCGATGCTCGAGTCCTTGTATCGAGTCCGACCTTGGAGTGCATAAAACTGGCACTGGCTTAAATTATAGGAAAAAAAGATAAAGGAGCGGGTAAAAACTTGCTTACAATCACGAAGAGTTTGTTTACGATTTCACTAGAGTCTCATTACGAGAATATACACATTGAAGGAAGAGGGACATGTGTATTTACCTAGTTGTATTTACCTAGTTGTATTTACCTAGTTGTATTTACCTAGTTGTATTTACCTAGTTGTATTTACCTAGTTGTGTTTTACAGGGCCTGAGCTACATTCGTGTTGTCCCGTCTCCGTATCTACATTTATGCAGTCTTTCTTTCTATGTGCTCCTCGCTAGTAGCAAAACCAGGCTCTTGACTCCGCCCCACCTGTCTCCACCTGCCTCGCTGTCCCACCTGTCTCCCTGCCTCGCCCATATGCCTCCCTCACACACCTGCTCCACTCTCTCCTCACCTGTACAAACACACACACACACACCACACTGACCCAACGCCACTGTAAACATACGCTGGTAAATAATACAACTTTCCTTTTTTTTTACTTTTCCATTTTCTTCTTTCTTCTCCTTTACATCTTCCTTTGTGTTCTATTATTTCTTTAGGAGATTTCATGTGGATGCAGGTGTATATGTGTGTGTGTGTGTGTGTGTGTGTGTGTGGTGTTATTCATCTAGTTGTATTTTACAGGGCCTGAGCATCGCTCGTATGGCCCCGTCTCCATATCAACATTTTCATCATTCATCCTTAGTGCTTAGTTTTGGCCGAAGCCACCACCCCGGAGAGCAGGTCACAAACCCCGGCTAACACCCGGTACCCATTCACTGCTGGGTGGACAGGGGGCTCGGGTTTTTTTAAGCCCGGGGATCGAACCCGGGACTTCTCGGTTGTGAACCGAGCGTGCTATCCCTTACACTACGGAGTACCCCGTATAGTATTGTATTCCTTACAATACGGAGGATGTGTGTGTGTGTGGTGTGTGTGTGTGTGTGTGTGTGTGTTGTGTGTGTGTTGTGGAAATATGTAAAATAAAAGGCAGAAAAGAGAGACATACACACATACAAACCCTCTCATGTTCTTATTTTTCATATCGCCTTATCTATTTCCTTTGCGTTTCCACACACTTGTCAACCTCCATTACAAACCTCAAAGTCACATCATCTCCATTGCCTAACTCACCCATTATTTCGCCTCCCCATTCTCTCCAACCAGCCTTATCACCTACCTGCCCCATTATTTCACCTCACCATTCTCCTCAGGCACTCTTATAGCAGCGGCATTCCCCCTGAGGCACAAGCGACCCTCTCCCACCTCACTCCGCCCTGTAGTCACGCTAATCGTCACGCTGCAATCACAATCAGCAGTGCACGCGACCAACTAGTTATTTGCTAAGGTGTCTGTGGTTAGCGATCAACGCATATTATGGTTTTCCAGCACTCGTATTTTTGTCGCCGATGCCTTTCTCTCGACAATAAGGGTCATATTGAACGCCTTGACCTCTCCCAGGGATTGATTTGACCCTCCCAGTGAACGCTTACTCCCCATGAAGCTCTCAGTGAACGTGCGTGTGTGTGTGTGTGTGCGTGTGTCGTGTATGTGTGCGGGTGTGTGTTCTGTATGGTGTGTTGTGCGGTGTCGTGTGTGTGTGTGCGGGTTGTGTTGTTTATGCGTGTCCGTGTGTGTGTGTGCGGTGTGCTCGGTCTGTATGCGTGTGTCGTGTGTGTGTGTGCGGGTGTGTCGTGTCTGTATGCGTGTGTGTGTGCGTGTGTCGTGTGTGTGTGTGCGGGTGTGTCGTGTCTGTATGCGTGTGTCGTGTGTGTGTGTGCGGGTGTGTCGTGTCTGTATGCGTGTGTCGTGTGTGTGTGTGCGGGTGTGTCGTGTCTGTATGCGTGTGTGTGTGCGTGTGTCGTGTCTGTATGCGTGTGTGTATGGTGTGTGTCGTGTGTGTGTGTGCGGGTGTGTCGTGTCTGTATGCGCGCCGATACTTTAGTTGGCCCTGAAAACCCGTTCTTCGTTCTCTCTTATTCCCCAACGCCTCACGTTTTCTTTATATCCAGAGGATGTAGGTTATTGTCACACTTCCCTTTAGAGTCTTTACACCCATAGCAATGACTGAGTGATCTTAACTTTAAGCGACAAGTATTATTAGTCATCTCAAAAAAAAGAAATAATAATAATAACATAGACTAAAACCCATAGTTAGTCTTGTACTTTCTTTTGATATGCTTGACTTAACACACCAATGCTGT
Organism: Chionoecetes opilio; assembly: GCA_016584305.1. NCBI lineage: Eukaryota > Metazoa > Arthropoda > Malacostraca > Decapoda > Majidae > Chionoecetes > Chionoecetes opilio. The sequence continues at coordinate 236,631 of JACEEZ010005553.1, read as the reverse complement.
ACCCGAGTAACCCTGTGATTTCCTTCCTTGCGTTGTGTGTGTGTGCTCGGCAAGGCGTCACGCTGGCCGGTCTGGTGTGGTTTACCCTACATCTTGCGGGTAATTAAGCACGTTTTCTATGAGGAAGTTGAGGGTGGGGTGGGTGGGAGGGGGCAGGGAAGAGGGGGGAGAAGGGGGCGGGGGGGGGCAAGGGGGAATGAGGGGGCAGCAGCTGGTGGCAGAATGTGTTGTGGTCAGCTTTTTCCTGCCGTGATTAATGTTCCCTTTGTCGATCATCATATTTATCATAATCAGCTTTATTTATTAACATTATTATTAGTATTATTGTTGTCATTATTTCTGTATCATTAATTTTTCTCTATTTATTTTATTCTTATTATCATCATTGTTATTATTACGTATCATTATTACCATTCTTCATTGACGTTATTATTATTATTATTATTATTATTATTATTATTGTTTTCATTATTTATGCTTCATCAATCTTATTATAATTATCACTATTATCACGTCATATTTCTCGACAGGTTCAGTTCGTATTTTTTTTTTTACGCCATTGGGTCTACTTTTATATCTCCTTCTGGATACCAAACAATGTATTCAGATTATTAAGAAAATATATCTGTGTCATTTTTTTTTAACAACTTTTAATTCCATTCATCATAGTAACGTAAATGATGTAACTTTCATGTCTTATCATCGTCATTGTTTTTATTCATGTTAATTTTCTTTTTTCCTATTTCTTCTTTTTCTTCTTCCTCGTGATTCTGCTATTTGTGTATTCATTTTAACCTGTTTTATTTCATATTTTTTAAACTTGTATTTCCACTTTCACGGAGTATTTTAGTCGTTTTAGAGTTTTTTGTGTGTTTTGCAATGTTCCTCCTTTACAGACATTGTTATTTCGTTTGTTATTGTGAAATACCTCTCTCCTCTCTCTCTCTCTCTCTCTCTCTCCTCTCATCTCTCTCATCTCTCTCATCTCTCTCTCTCGTCCATCTCTCTCTCTCCTCTCTCTTCTCTCTTCTCTCTCTCTCTCTCTCTCTTCTTTCTCTCCTCCTCTCTCCTCTCTCTCTCTCTCTTCTCTCTCTCCTCTCTCTCTCTCTCTCTCTCTCTTCTCCTCTCTCTCTCTCTCTCTCTCTCTCTCTCTCTCTCTCCTCTCTCTCTCTCTCTCTCTCTCTCTCTCTTCTCTCTCTCTCTCTCTCTCTCTCATCTCTCTCTCTCGTCTCTCTCTTCTCTCTCCTCTCTCTTCTCTCTCTCTCTCTCTCTCTCTCCTCTCTCTCTCTCTCTCTCTCTCTCTCTCTCTCTCTCTCTCTCTTCCTCTCTCTCTCCCCTCTTCTCCTCTCTCATCTCTCTCTCTCTCCTCTCTCTCTCTCTCTCTCTCTCTCTCTCTCTCTCTCTCTCTGTGTGTCACGCTTCACGATTGATTGTTCTACTTTGGGAACAATGCGATGCGATGGACTGAATCTCATGACGTAATTCGTCGATAGTTTAAATTGTTTATCATAATAAATAATTATTATCTTATTAATTTCATTATTAATATCATCAGCATTACCATAACTAATTTATCATTATATTATTGTTAGTAGTAGTATCATTATTTTTTTTGCTGATTAATCATACTACAATTATTATTATTATTATTATTATTATTATTATTATATTATTATTATATTATTATTATTATTATTATTATTATTATTATTATTATTATTATTATTATTATTATTATTATTATTATCATAACGGCCACTGAGATATTTAATGTATTTATTTGCATTTAGAAACTAACCCGAAATGATGGCGAAAAGTATCTTAGAATTATCTTAAGAACATCAGCAGTTGGATAAGATCTTTTCACAGACTCCAAGATACATTAGCGGTGAGATTTAATGCATAAAGGGGAAAGTATCATATGAGTAGGTATCTATACGGCCATAGGGTCTGTATACGATACTCCCGTGATCATTGATTTTAGGATTTGTGATATACTTGTGTCACCAATACCGGCCGGCAAGATTCCACTTCTCTTGAAATACCTTGAATTCTACCCTTCCTTCTTCCAAGCTTGTTATGGAGTAAGACTTAATGTGTTTTACTCTGTAGCAAAAGATCTTGGCATGTTTTATATATTGCCTTGTATTTTAACATAGTCTGCCACCTATAGTTTTTCTGCTCTAGAAAGCTTTGCATAGTTGTTTTAAGTGTCGTAAAGGGAACTCTGGTATCTCTAAGACAGAGGAGGAAGCAGTAAGTCTTGTATCACTCTGTGGTTGACTGTGTCGTAAGCACGTGTTTGCTGTGGGAAGACCAGCCACATTGACTTCCTTATGTCCGTCCACCTCCCGGCACAAGACAAAGCAGGCGATGCATGGCTCTGGCCGTCACGTGGGTCTGGGCAGCATATTCCCGTTCTCTATGCGAGTATGTTGTTTCCGAGTGAAGACGCTTGGCTGTAGCTCCGAAACTAACCATAGGATACAAAGTACCTTATAATGACCGGGAAAACCTAACCTACCCTGACCGTAACCTAACGTAACCTAACCTAACGTGTTCAAGAGTAAACGCCACATAAAGAGTAAAAGAGTAAACAGCCAGGTCCTTGTGATGTAAAAAAAAACAACAACAAAACAACAACAACAACAACAACAACAACAACAACAACAACAACAACAACAACAACAACAACAACAACATGCTCTTCCAGAAAACGGGAATATACGTCCGGGCTGTGGCTTACACTCTGCGGCGTTCGCACTTTGGCTCCGGCAGTGCGGTGGCCAAGACAGCTAGCGTGCAGCCGTCACCGGTAGCCTTGTCCTGTGTCTGTTCTTGACGGGCCGGGAGGAGCGTGTCACTGAAGAGTTGCTTAACTTCTCCTTGCCACCTTTAAATATACAGTAAAGTGCAGCCCGTCACTCCTTGGTAAATACTAGGAAGTCCTTTGAATGGTGTGATGATTTACCTAGTAGTGTGAAAAGGGTACAGAGGAATCAGGTCTGTTTAGTTAACTTAACCTTGCACTATGAATTGCTTATTATTTCTGTATTAAGGAAAAAATGTATATGAGCCCTTGTGTCTTCGGTGTGTTATAGATAATGGCTGCGGTGTCGGTGCCTATAATGAATAAGTCCTAGTGGAGCTGCGTGTCATAAGTCTTCATGCAAACTCACACAACATAACTATTTTAGATGAAATGTAAAGTACAATTATAAAAGGAAGTAGTTCATTGTCACCCTACGCTGCCGGGGATAAGACAGTATAGTAGTAATAGTGGTGGTGTGGTGGTGGTGCTAGTAGTAGTGGTAGTAGTTGCGGTAGTAGTTGCGGTAGTAATATGAGCATTTTAGGTTCCTTGAGTGGTATATCTTTACACTCAATCAATTATCGTCTTCAGGAGAGGGTTTTTTTTGTCGTCGGCCAATAGCGCCTGTAGGGCAATAGCTCCAGGGGTGGGATGGTAGGCCCTGGAGGTTCACTTGAGGGCTGTGATGGTTGCTTTGCCCGTGGTGGCGCAGGCAGGATTTTTATAGTGACGCCTGTGATTAGAGGCTCATGCCGCCCCCCTGTGTCCTCCGATGCACTCGCCATCGAAGGTTAATGGACAGCATGTGGGTGTTCCTAGGCCACTCGACGATTGCCGTAAGATTTTGGCACCTTGCGGGATTCGAACTCGGTACCCCTAGCTTGCCAGACGCTAACCACTCGGCTACCCTCTCCCCATAAAGCAAATAAAGTCAATGAGAATAAATAAGTTAACTAGAAAAATTAGTTATAGAGAAAAATGAGCTAATGGGAGTGAGAGCGAGAAAAAGAGAGAAAAAAAACGCTGTCTCTATGTGTGTGTGTGTGTGTGTGGGGGGGGGGGGGGGGTTTTTTTTTCAGCCATGTACGTAATAGTGATTGCTTCTTGCAGGTTGTCATCTCACACTTCCATAACTTTCCCCTTCACACCTTTCCTCGTCCACAATACCCCCCCACACACAATACCCCCCGCCACACACACACACACAATTCGGTAATAATGAGTTCCAAGCTCGCACTGAGAGGGGGAAACTGGCGATCGCGAACCAGCTCGCGTGGACAAGACCATGGGCTAGATACACACACACACCACTGAACACCTAACACCTACACGCCCACCTGTTACTGTTTATTATCAGCTGTGGTAACAGACATAAAGAAAAAAGACAGTATGGTTACGTGACCTCAAAGTGACTGAATTCCCTTTCCTTTTTATGGTAGGGATAAATACGTTTTTTGGAAGGCTTACATATAGGTTCTACAGTAGTAATTCTAGGCACCGTTGCTCTTACGACGATTGCAGAAATATATGCTATTACGTGTAGAAAACCATTAGAGAGTGCCATTACTACTATTCCTGTTGTCTATCAGTGGAATTTAAGTAAGTCAAAGTAAAGTATAGAGGAAAATACTTATACTATAATATTTATTTGATCAAGGATGTAGTTTATTTTTTTTCCAGTATACGCTTTGATCCCTTAAATTTGTAACTTCAAATTTTACACCTATAGATAAACATGTAGTCTGAAATATGTGTGTTTCCCTTATAGTATATCTACAACGATCGAATTTTACAATGGTACACACTCAGAAATGGGGGGTATATTAAGGGTAGAATTGTTACATCGCACCATCACTACCCTTTTTATACCCTATGTCCAGGCTGGAGGGTAGATGCTGCTGATTATAAACCCCTTTATCTACCCTTATCTACCCTTTTTAGACGAGAGGGATGAGAAAGGGGGGCATTGGGTTGGAAAAATAGGGTATATAAGGGTTAAAAAGGGTTTTTGTTAAGGGTAGAAAAAGGGTAGCAGTATTTCATCACTACAAATACCCTTTTTCTACCCTTTTCCTACCCTTCTTTTCTAAGAGTGTAGTGTTGTCTGTCATTACCATTCCTCTGGATGAGTGGTTGTGCAGGTCTGCTTCTCGATCGTATAGGTATAAATGGAATAAATGTTAAGAATAATGGAATAATGCATGGAATAAATGTTAAGGAGCTTGAAGTGTTAGGTGGATGCCGCGAGTCCTTACCTGAAGAAATTTGTAACTACAGATGCAAATGATGGGCATTATAGGGGTAATAGTAATAGTGTAATTATGATGATGATAATAGTGAGGATAATGATAATAATAATGATGATAATAGTGGTAATAAGGATGATAGTTATGTTAATGATGGTAATAATTGTGAACATTTTCTTCCCTGCCTTTTTTCTTTCCTGTTGTTCTGCAATGATCGGTGTTATAGGGGACGGAGATGTTCTTCCTGTGTATTCCACCTCGTGATCTTTTCTCCTTCTCCTTTTACTCTAACTCCTTCGCCTCATCTTCCATCACCACTAGTACCACCATTACTTCCTCCTCCTCATCTTCCTCCTCTTCCTCACACATTTGCTCTGACTTTTTTTATGACATATACAGCACGTTCGGCGAGACATTAGCAGTAATGTGATTTATTTTGACTTTCAACAAGCGTTTGACAAAGTCCCCCTTAAGCGTTTACTTAAGAAACTAAAATTGCACGGCATGACTGGAAATATCTTAAATTGGCTTGAAGACTGGCTTTCTGAGAGAAAGCAGCGTGTGGTAATTAATGGAAAAGCATCTAGCTGGCAAGATGTTTTAAGTGGTGTACCGCAGGGATCTGTACTAGGTCTGTACTTTTCTTAATCTATGTAAACGATATTGACGAAAGCCTCACCTCTAAGATATCAAAGTTTGCGGACGATACTAAAATAACGAATATAGTAATCACAACTGCCGATAAGATGCAATTGCAATCTGACCTTGATCGCTTAGTTAGTTGGGCAAATAAGTGGCAGATGAAATTTAATACCGATAAATGTAAGGTTTTGCATATAGGAAGTAATAACGATCAAATTAACTACTCAATGGACGGACATGAACTTTCCAATGTTACCGAAGAAAAAGACTTGGGGATTATTATAAGCAACGACCTCAAGCCCAGTAAACATTGTTCAGAAGTTGTTAAGAGGGCTAACACATTTACTGGTTTCATAGGAAGAACTTTCGAAAGTAAGTCTGAAAAAGTCATTCTTACAATTTTCAATGCGATCGTGCGTCCTCATCTTGAATATTGCGTTCAGTTCTGGTCACCCTACTATAGAAAAGATATAATCAAACTGGAGAGAGTACAAAGAAAAGTTACTAAAATGATTCCGCGCTTGCGAAACAAGCCATACGAAGAGCGATTGAAGGAACTTAACTTGTTCAGTTTGTCAAAACGTAGATTGGGAGGAGACTTAATAGAATTGTTTAAAATGTTCCATGACTTTGATAATGTTAACATTAACGACTATTTGAATATTGATTGGACAAGCACTACTCGTAGTAATGGATACAAGATCATTGGTAAGCGATTTCGCCCACATTAAGCGAAGCACTTTTACTTTAATAAAGTTGTTAATATTTGGAACTCTTTCCAGCACAAGTAGTGAATAGTAACACGGTTAACACGGAGTTTAAGAACCAACTAGATAAATACTTACCATCAACTGTCCAACTCGATTACTTCGCCCCACGTAATGATTATATAATTTTTTTGTAGCCTATGTGTAGCTCTATAGCTTTGAGTATGTCTCTTCTTCAATATTTCTTATAAAATTCCATGGCAGTTTTTCAATACTGCATGGTGTTTTTTCTCATTTTTTTCCTGCCGGTCTCGGCCGGAGGGAGAGGTGGGTGGGGAGGAGACCTTCACCTTTGCTTTTCTTTTACCTCCAATACGTAATAACTATGGTGATAGAAAGTAATAACACAGACAGCCTCCTTTGACCCAGTAGGGCTGTTGCTCTCTTTTCTTCCTTTCTATTCCTTTGTATTCCTTTGTATTCCTCCATCTCCTCCTCCTTCTCCTCATTGATATCACTTAAGTGTTCTTTTACCTGATACTTGTGATTATTTCCGCCACGTCGTGTACACTGTGGGAAAAAGTGACTATTTTGACACACTGTTAACAAGTAAGGCGCAATATTGTATTAAACTGACCCAAGAAGGAAGATTGGAATCAAATCAACACATTCCCACACGACCACTTCCTTACCTACACTTCCTACACCACCTCCACCACCACCACCCCCCCCAAACCACCCCACCCCCACCACCCCCCAACCACCCCCCCACCACCCCCTATCACCCCCACCCCCAATTCACCCCACCACCCCCCCTACCCCCCCTTAAAAAATAAAAACCCCTAAAACCCCCTTTTCCACCCCCCCAAAAATTTCCAAAACCACCACCCCTTTCCCCTTTCCAATTTTTTTATGGAAAAACCCCCACCCCCAACCAACCCTTTTTCACCTCCCCAACCCCTCAAATTTTTACCAAAACCCCCTCAAAACCCAAACTTTTTAACCCCCCCTCAAAACCTTTTTTTTACTATTTTCCATTTAAAAAAGGGTTTTTAAAAAAAATTCCCTTGGGACTCTCCTGTTTTTTTCTTCCCCCTTTCCCAAAAGAAAAGGGTTGTCGGGGCTGTCATTTTCTTGGGCCAAAACCCCCCCTTTTCCTTTCCCTTGTTTTTTTTTGGGAAAAATTTTATTTTTTCTCTTTTATTTTTTAAATTTTTGATTTTGTCTATTTTTTTAAAGGGTTGGAGAAAAGGGGGAGCAAAAAACCCGGGAAAAAAAATTTTTGGAGGCCCAGGGGCAAAGGGAAAAAATTGTTGACAAAAAAAGGGGGGTTTGAAGGGAATTAAAAAGGGGGGGGAGTAATTAAAAAGGGAAAGGGGTGAAAAAGGGGAAGGGCTTAAAATTGCCCCGGGGCCAAGGGGACCGAGGTTGGGAACAAGGGGTGGGAGTCCAGGGGTTAGGGGGCCCCTAAAACCCCTTTGGAATTGGGGAAAAGGGGGTGGGGGTTTTCGTTTTTGGGAAAAAAATTTTTTTTGGGAAAGGAAAAAGGGAAAAGGGGGCACGAGGAGGGGGAAAAGAGAGAGAGAGAAAAGAGGAGAGGAGAGAAGGGGGAGAGAGAGAGAAAAGGGGGGGAAGAGAGGGGAGAGAAGAGAAAAGAGAGGAGGAAAAAAAAAAAAGGTATGATCGTGTTTCGGAAACCAGAGAGTGAAATAGAAAATCAAAAAGAAAAAAAGAAAAAGTTTATCTTGCTTAAAAAACTTTAAATTATTTTGGAAAAAAGGGAACAGCTTTCCCATTTTTTAATTCCCCTTAAACAACATAAATTAAAAAAACCACTTTTCCCCCAAACCACCTTGAGCCCCGGGCGGGCAGGTGTTCAATGTATGGTGACACTAAAACAAGAACAACACAATTCTTCAAAACACAAACAAACACCCGAGAAAGGGAAAGAGACAGGCGACATATAATCCCACACGCACCTCTCTCGTTGTTGCATAGTTCGAAAAATGGCTCGGGTGATCACGGTGAAAGCTTGGGACTTCATGGGGGTTTTAGGCTCGGGGGCGTGATTGGTTTGGGGGTGCGGCGGGGATTTTGGGGGGGAGGCTGAAAAAAGGTGCGTGTTGGGGTGGTTTGTCGCTGTCGCCGTCTTTTCCCCTGCGCCATTTTGTCATCGCGTCGGGCTGACTGTGGGTTGGGTCTGTGCTCGCCTCTCTACTCCCCACCACAACCACGCGTGCTTCCCCCCGTTATCCCTTTCTCTGCCTGTTTATAAGTGATAACATAAGAACATAAGAAAATAAGGAAGCTACAAGAGGCCCTGAGACCTACACGTGGTAGTTCCTGTTACTTAATACTAACTACTTCCACTTTTCATCCCCGTCCATGAAATTGTCTAGCCTCCTTTTAAAACTCCTATTGACTCCGCACTGACCACCTGAAAGAGTGGAGAGATACAAAGGACTTACACTCCATCAAAAGCCGTGTAACTCCAAACCCTCTAGCGGGAAATTTGACGTAAAAATTTTAAAAAGGGCCCATTTCTGGGTTTCCAAAATTGATTACTAATAAAATTTTTCAAATTTTTAAACTGACTTTTGGGTTTTTTTTTTCTGGTGTCCGGTAGTGTCACCCCCGGAAATTTTTTTTCCCCCAAGGGGGGGGTTTTGGGGGGTCTTGGGGTAAATTTCCCACCCAGAGCGTGGTGGGTGGCGGGGCGCCAAAAAGAAAACCTGAAGAAGAAAAAAGAAAAGGGATATCTGGATTGCACAGAAGAGCCTAGAAATGCCAGGCAGAACGTGAGTGTGGCCGGGGACAAAAACTACATGAAGAAAAACAAGGGAAGTCTGGAATGTATGGAAGACCTGAGACATTCCAGCCAGACCATGCACTTAGTAGGAGCCAAGAACTACCTGAAGAAGAAAAAGGGACGTCTGGAAGGCATGGAAGACCTGAGACATTCCAGCCAGACCATGAAATTGGCAGGAGCAAAGAACTACCTGAAGAAACAAAGGGAAAGAAAAGAGGGAAACTTTCTGGAGTGCAAAAAAAGAGCCTATAAATGGACCCCGGGCGTTTTACCAATGGCAGTGTGGAGTGTGCCTCACAATTCTCCCTCTGCTCCACCCGCACCTCCACCACCACCCTGGATCTGGACGCCGCCTCCACCGCCACCACCACCACCACCATCACCACCACGCCCTCCTTCACGCCCGCCATCCTCGAGAACCACGTGTGTCTTAACCTTCGGCAGGAGAAAAGCGGTTGCGGGTTTTTCCTTCTTCTGGGGGTTTAAAGTGAAAAAACCCTGAAAATTGGGTTGAATGAAATCTATACGTTTTTTTTTTTGCCCCTTTTTTTTTCTGATGATAAATGAGGATAGTTTTTCCTCTAACATCATTACGATACAAAGTTATTTGAAAGAAACCTTTTGTTGTCCTCAAAAACGGGCTTTTTTAAATGGTTCAAAAATTTTTTTTTTTGGGTTTTTTTTTTTTTTTTTTTCCCCTTTCCTTCCCCCCGGGGGGGGTTTTTTTTTGGGGCCTTGGAAAAATTTTTTTTTAAATTTTTTAAAAAAAAAATTTTTTTTTCACACCTTGGAATGAAGACAGCCCCCCCCCTTTTTTTTTTGGGGGGTTTTTTTCAATTTTTTTTTGTCTGTTTTTTTTTTCCTTTTTTCCCCCAAAAAAAAAATTTTTAAAAAAAAAAAAAAAAATTTTTTTAAAAAAGGGTTTTTAAAAAAGGGGGGGGGGAAAAAAGGGGGGGGGGAGGGGGAAAAAAAGGGGGGGGGGGGGGGGGGGGGGGAAAAAGGGGGGGGGGGGTGGGGGGGGGGGGGTTTTGGTTTGGGGGGGAAAGGGGGGGGAAGGGAAGGGTTTGGGGGGAAAAAAAAAAGAAGGGGAAAAAAAGGGGGGGGGAAAAAAAAAGGGGGGGGGGGGGGAGAGGGGAGAGGGGGGGGAGAGAGAGAGAGGGGAGGGGGAAAAGGGGGGGAAAAGGGGGAAAAAAAAAAAAAAAAAATTTTGGGGAAAAAAAAGGGGGGGGAAAAACCAAAAAAAAAAAAAAAGGGGGGAAAAAAAAAAGGGGGGGGGGGAAAAAAAATTTAAAAAAAAAGGGGGAAAAAAAAATTTTTTTCCCCCCCCCCCCCCTTTTTTTTTTTTTTTCAAAATTTTTTCCCCCCCCCCCCCCCCCCCTTTTTTTTTTTTTTTTTCCTTTTTTTTTTTTTTTTTTTTCCCCTTTTTTTCCCCCCCCCGCCCCCCTTTTTTTTTTTTTTTTTTCCCCCCCTTTTTTCCCCCCCCCCCCAACCCTTTTTCCCCTTTTCCCCTTTTTTTCTCTCTTTCCCCCCCCCCTCCCCTTTTTTTCCCCCCCCCCCCCTCCCTCTCTCCTTTTTTCCCCTTTCCCCCCCCCTTTTCCCCCCCCCCTTTTTTTCTTTTTTTCCCCCCTTTTTTCTCTCTCCCCCCTCCCCCTCTTCCCCCCCTTTTCTCTCTCCCCCCTTTTTTTTTTTTCCCCCCCTCCCCCTCTCTCTCCCTTTTTCCCCCCCTCTCTTTCCCTTTTTTCTCCCCCCCCCCCCCCCCTTTTTTTTTTTCCCTCTCTTTTCTCCTTTTTTCCCCCCCCCCCTCCCCCCCCTCTCCCCCCCTTTTTTTTCCCCCTTTTTTTTTTTTTTTTCCCCCCCCCCCCCCCCCTCTCTCTCTCTCTCTCTCTCTCTCTTCCCCCCCCCTTTTTTTTTTTTTTTTTTTCCCCCCCCCCCCCCCCCCCCCCCCCCTTTTTTCTCTCCCCTCTCTCCTTTTCTCTTTCCCTCTCTCCTCTCCCCCCTTTTTTTTTTCCCCCTCCCCTCTCCCTCTCTCTCTCCCTTTTTTCCCCCCCCCCCCCTTTTTTCCCCCCTCTCTTTCCCCCTTTTTCCCCCTTCCCCCCCCCCCTTTTTTCCCCCCCCCCCCCCATTCCCCCTTTTTTTTCCCCCCCCCCCCCCCTTCCCCCCCCCCCCCTCCCCCCTTTTCCCCCCCTCCTTTCCTCTCCCTCCCCCCCCCTCCCCCCTCTCCCCCCCTCTCCCCTTTTTTTTTTTTTCCCCCCCCCCCTTTTTTTTTTCCCCCCCCCTTTTTTTCCCCCAACCCCCGGGCCCCCCTTCCCCCCCCTTTTTTTCCCCCCCCCCTTTTCCCCCCCCCCCCCCCCCCCCCCCCTTCCCCCTTGGCCCCCCCCCTCCTCCCTTTTCCCCCCTTCCCCCTCCCCCTTCCCC
>JACEEZ010005553.1:202500-210000 GCA_016584305.1 Chionoecetes opilio | reverse complement strand
TCAGTTCCTAGTTTCATTCAGTTCCTAGTTTCATTCAGTTCCCCAGTTTTATTCAGTTCACTAGTTTCATTCAGTTCACTAGTTCATTCAGTTCACTAGTTTCATTCGTTTACTAGTCTTCAGTTCACAGTTTCATTCAGTTCACTAGTCATTCAGTTCACTAGTTTCATTCAGTTCACTAGTTACATTCAGTTCACTAGTTTTATTCAGTTGACTAGTTTCATTCAGTTCACTAGTCATTCAGTTCCTAGTTTCATTCAGTTCACTAGTTTCATTCAGTTCACTAGTTTCATTCAGTTCCCTAGTTTCATTCAGTTCACTAGTTTCATTCAGTTCACTAGTTTCATTCAGTTCCTAGTTTCATTCAGTTCACTAGTTTCATTCAGTTCCCTAGTTTCCCTTCAGTTCAATATTTTTTATTCAAATTTTACTATTTTATTCAGTTCCCTAGTTTCATTCAGTTTACTAGTTTTATTCAGTTCCTAGTTTCATTTAGTTCCCCTAGTTTTTATTCAGTTTTACTGTTTTTTCAGTTCACTAGTTTTATTCAGGTTTTACCAGTTTCATTCAGTTCACAGTTTCATTTTATTCACTATCATTTGTTTTACTAGTCATTTTGTTCACTAGTTTCTTCGTTCCTAGTCTCTTCCCGTTTTTAGTCTCATTCAGTTCCCCTATTTTCATTTAGTTTCCCCTAGTTTCATTCAGTAGACTAGTCTCATTCAGTTCACTAACTATTCTCATTCAGTTCACTAGTCTCATTCAGTTCTTTAGTCTCAATAACTTTACTAATTTCATTCATTTTTTTCGGTTTCCCAAATAGGAATTTTTTCCCAAGCGAACCAAACCCTTTTGGGAACGACTTATAGGGGACAAAAAGTCCAGACACTCTTTGTTAAAACCAAACCATTTAAAATACGCACCTAGTACCATTAAACTTAATTTGTTCGTGCGGCATAAATAACCACGACACTTCAAAGTTATAACAGAAAGAAATAACAGAATATCAAAGTCAAGGCTTGAATTCATAAAGAAACGAAAATAAAGTATAAAAACCAGAAGGCGGTCGCTAAAAAAGAATCTAACATGAATATTCAAACTCAAGGTTCGTCCAAGTTTAGGCGTGTGGAGATTAAGAAAACTGTAACTTTCTACGACTTTTTAAAAATTTGAGAAAGCTTTTTGAAAAAAGGGGAAAAAATAGGCGGAAAAGGTTTTTTAGAATGTAGGTTAAAATGCAGAAATGAAAACCCTTTTTTTAAAAAATTTAAATGCTCTTGATTATTGGGGAGAGGGGAGAGAGAGAGAAGAGGGGAGAGGGGAGGGAGAGTGGGAGAGGGGGAGAATTTGAGTGGGAGAGAGAGAGAAAGGAGAGGAAAAGGAGAGGATTTTTTTGAAAGGTTTTTGGGGGAGGGGAGAGAGGAGTTTTTGAAGGTTTTTTGAGGGAGAGGGCCCCCTTTTTTAGGGGAAAAAGGTTTTGAGAGAGAGAGAGAGAGAGAAGAGAGAGAGAGAGAGAAGAAGAGGAAAAGAGGAGAGGAGAGAAAAGAGGAGAGAGAGAGAAGAGAGAGTTTTTTAGAAAGGGTTTTGAGAGAGAGAGGGAAATTTGTTAGAAAGGTTGAGAGAGAAAAGAGAGAGAAGAAGGGGAGAAGAGAGAGAAGAGAGAGAGAGAGTGGAAAAGAGAGAGAGAGAGGGGAGAAGAGAGACAGAGAGAGAGAGAGGGAGAGAGAGAGAGAGAGAAGAGAGAGAGAGAGGAGAGAGAGAGTTTTTTAAAAGGCTGTGAGAGAGAGAGAGGAGTTTGTTTTGAAAGGGGGAGAGAGAGGGGAGAGAGAGGAGAGAGAGGAGAGGGGAGAAGAGAGAGAGGGAGGGGGAGAGAGAGAAGAGAAAAGAGAGAGAGAGAGAGAGAGAGAGAGAGAGAGGAGAGAGAGAGGAGAGAGAGAGAGAGAGGAATGTTCGTGTTGATTTTGGGTTTTCCAATTTTCTAGGAAAAATTAATTTAAACCCCAAAAAGAAAGATGAATAGATTTAGTTAGAAAAATTGTAAAGTAAAAAAGAAGGGTAAAAAGGAAAAGGGGTTTTTTCAAGCCATTTACAACGAGAACCGGGCAAGGGGTAGCTTTTTGGTTTCCTCTTGGCAAGCATTCCTTTGGGGACCCACTCAAAATGATCTGAATATTTAAACCAAAAACTGCCATTAGGTAAACTTGAGAAAATTGGTTTAAAATGACACCCGGGCTATTTCTCCTTTTTTGAATAGTTTTAATTTTTGGCCGCATTTTTGTGGAGCTTTCGTGCCCGGGGGGGAAAAATTTTTTGTCTTATGAAAATATAAAATATCCCCCTTTTAAATTTTTGAATGTCTTGGTTTTTCCCGGGTTTTTTTTTTTTTTTTTTCTCCTCTCCTCCTCTCTCCTCTCTCCTTTTCTCTTTTCTCTCTCTTCTCTCTCTCTCTCTCTCTCTTTTCTCTCTTCCCTCTCCTTTTCCCCCCTCTCTCTCTCTCTCTTCCTTTTTCCTCCCCCTTTTTCCCCTCTCCTCCCCCCTCCCCTCTCCCCTCTCTCCTACTTTTGGGTTTTTTCCCCTCCCCTTCTCCCAAACCCCAAAGGGGAAAAAAGGGGGGGAGAAAAGGGAAAAACGAGAGAGAAAAAGGGGGGAAAGGGGAGAAAAAGGGAGAGAAAGAGGGAAAGGAGAGAAGAGAAGGGGAGGAGAGGGCGGAGGGGGAGGGAGGGAAGAGGGGAGAAGAGGGGGGGGGAGGAGAAAGAGAAGAGAGAGGAGAGAGGGGGAGAGGGAAAAGAGGGGGAGAGAGGGGGAAGAAGGAGAGAGAGGAAGGAAAAGAGGGAGAGAGAGAAAAATTTTTATATATCGTTGGCATTAATTTTTTTCGCAAAAGAAAAAAAAAAAACTTTTAAATTTTAATTTTTCAACTTTTTTAAAAAAGGGCTTAAAAAAAAAGGGGCCCAAAACAAATAAGTTCATGGGCCCCTAAGCTGGCAGTGGCAGGGGAAAATTAAAAACCCCCTTTTTTCCCCTCTCCCCTCTTCTCCCCCTCTCTTTTCTTTTCTCTCTCCCCCCCTCTCTCCCCTATTTTTTCCCCTCCTCCCCCTCCCCCTCTGCCTTTTCCCCTTTCCTCTCTGCTTTTTTCCCTTTTCTCATCCTCCTCCCAAAAAAATTGGGTTTCCCCCCCAACCTTCCTGGTTTCCCCCTTGTTCCCATCCCCCCCCAAATTCCCCCCTTTTTAAAAGTTGCATCCAAAAAAATTAAATTGTGAAATTTGCATCCCTTAAAACAAATTGTTTCTCGGTAGGGAAAAACCCTCGGGCCCCCTTTTTCCCTTCTTACTTCCCCTTTTACCTTTTTTCTCACTTAATTCCTTTTTGGGGCCCGCCCCAACCCTTTTTATTAATCCTTTGCCCCCCGCCCTCCCAAAAATTTTTACCCCTTGGCCCCCTTTTTTTCCCATGTCCTTTTCCCTTTCTTCTTTTAAAATCCCTTTTTCATCCTTTTTGTAAATTAACCGGGTTTTGCACCTGTTTTTTAAAAATTTTAAAAAACCCCCGGGAACCTCTTTCCTTTACCTTAACCTTCCCCAATCCCTTTCTCCCATCCCTTAAATTCCCCCTCCTTTCTCCCTATGGCCCCCCCACTTTCCCCCCTTCCCTTATCCCATTCCTTTTAGTAAATTTTCCCACCTTTTAACCCCTTCCCCCTTTCCCATTCCCTTTTTTCGGCGCTTTTCTTCCCCTTAATTTCCCCCTTTACCCCGTTTCTACCTTTCCCTCCGTAGCAATTTTGATGATGGTTTTTGGGGTTTTTATTGGTTTCCTTTGGGGGTTTGGGGGCACATAAAAAAAGGAAGGTTTCTTGGTTTTTTTTGTTTTTGTTTTTAGGAAAGGGGAGGGGAAAGGGGAAAATGGGGGAAAACAAACAAAAAAACCCCTAAACTAAGGGGGTTTAAAATAAAACCAAAAAAACTTGACCCTGGGAGAAAAAGGCGGGAACCAAGAGGGGCTTAAAAACCTTTTCGTTCATTCTTTTTTTAATGATGGTTTTTGGGTTGGTTTTGGGTGTGGTTGGGTGGTTTTTGGGGGGTTAAAAGGGAGGAATTTTTAGTATTGTTTATAGGAAAAAAAAAACAAATTTTCCTAAAATTAGGTTAAAAAAAGTTGGGGGTTCCCCCGGGGTTTGCCCCCCCCCCCGGTCCAAAAGCCGTTTTTTTTTAGTTTTTTGGAAACCTTTTGAAATTCCCCGAAACCCCCGGTTTGGGTTTTAAATCTTTTTTTTGAAACCCTTTTTTTTTTATTTTTTTCCCGGTTCCAAAAAAGGGGGTTTTAAGGGGAAAAAGGGGGGGGAGGGGGGGAAACCCCGAAAAAACTAATTTTTAAAATTTAAAAAAAAAATCGGTTGGGGGGGGGAATTTTTTTTTTTTTTTTTAAAATGTAATTTTTTGGGTTTATAGGTTTTTTTTCGGGAAAATTTTGAAAAAACCCAAAGGGGCGGGGAATTCCCTTCCTTCAAAAAATGTTTTTAAAAAAAAAAATTCAGTTTTAAATTAAAATTTTTTTTTTTTTTTTGCCATCTGATGACATTAACTGAGGAAACAAATACATTATAACTTAAAAAAGGCAAAGGGGAAAAAAATAAAATGCATTTTTACCCCAAGAGAACCCTAAAAAGGTGCCTCAACAACCCGTTTCGGGCGGTGGTTAAAAAAATGAGGGTCGATTTCCTTTGAAACCCGGTTTTTTGTACACGACGAGAACGACAGACAGTTTTAAAATGACAAAAAGGGGGAAAAGGAAAAAATTTTTGGGCTTTAGTGTGTGAGGTAAGGTTGGGTGGTTTTTATGTGTGTGGTTTGGGGGGGTTTTTTTTGGGGTGTGGGGTGTGTGTGTGTGTGTGTGTGTGGTATGGGGTGTGTGTATGTGTGGGATACGTTTGATGGTATTGTGTGGGTGGGTGTGTTGTGTGTGTGTGTGTGTGGGGTGTTTTGTGTGCGTGTGGGGTGGGTGTGTGTGGTGTGTGTGTTGGTGTGTCCGCTTTCCATAGAGTTTAATTGGGGTTTTTCTCTTTAATTTTTTTTTGGTACCAGTTGCTTTTTTTATGGTTTAAAGAGGTGTTTTTTTGGCTATCTATTTAGTCCCCTTTCCCGCTGTCAGACACCCGCGGTTGTTGTCCGTAAAATTTTTGTTTGTCCCCTGTGTTTTGGGGAACTTCTGTTTTGTTCGTCACGTTTTGTTTTTAAAAAGGGGTTTTGGCCTTTTTTTTTTTCCCGGGTTTTATTTTGCCTCACGTTGTAATTTTGTTGTAAAGGGGTTGGTTTTTTTGTGATTTTTTCTCCCTTTTGGAGTGGAGTTTTTTTGAAATGAGATAGTGGGGGTGCTGGTTTGTGATGGTGGGGGGGTGTTTTTGGGGGTGTATGGGAGTTGGTAGTAGTGGGGGTGTTTGGGGTGGGTTTAATTTGGGGCTTCCCTTTATCTACTCCCAAATTTTCTATTAATACTTACCACTTAAAAACTAAATACTAACTAACTAAATAACACTACTACTACTACTACTATACTACTACTCTATACTATTTTCTCCCCTTTTCCCACTACTACTACTACTACTATACTACTACACTACTACTACTACTACTACTACTACTATACTACTACTACTACTACTAATACTACTAACTACTACTTTTTATTTATAATAATAATATTAAAAAATAAATTTAAATTTTAAAGATAATAAAGAAAAATTTATCTCAAAAGAGGGGGAGAGAGAGAGAGAGAGAGAGAGAGAGAGAGAGAGAGAGAGAGGAGAGAGAGGGGTGGAGAGAGGAGAGAGAGAGAGAGAGAGAGAGGAGAGAGAGAGAGAGAGAGAGAGAGAGAGGAAGAGAGGAGAGGAGAGAGGAGAGAGAGAGAGAGAGGAGAGAGAGAGGAAGAGAGAGAGAGAGAGGAGAGAGAGGAGGAGAGAGAGAGAGAGAGAGTGTGTACCATAGCTGCGTGGGTCATAAAAATTGTCGTCTTGATGGGAAACATGACTCTGGGAAAAAAATTCAACAAAAGAAAATGTGTTGGTATGAGTCTGTTACTTTCTTTTCTTTCTTTCTTTCTTTCACTTAGTCTTTCTTTATCTTTCTTACTTATTTATTTCAAATGACGCTTTTTTTTCTTGTAAGTCTTATTTTCTATTCCTTTTTAAAACAGGTTTCTTTAATTTCGAGTCAATTTTTTCTTTCAGTTCCCATCTCATTTTTCCTTAAGGCAGCTTTTTTTTCTTTGAGTTCATATTTTTTTTTTTTTTTTTTTAGGAATTCATTTTTTTATTTTTTATTATAGGGATGGTCTTCTTGATTACAATTTTGAGTGAACTTACTTGCCTGGTATTTATTGATTTTTGGTTATTGAATTGCGTGGATTCATTTGTTTTGTGATTTTTGTACGTATGATTTAGTTTATATATATATATTTCTTCACCTTTTGAATGGAACACATTATAGAGGATTTGTCGCCGATAATTAAATCATAGCATTTATTTTTAATCAGCTGTCACAATATTTTCTTCAGTATGTATTTACGCCGCCCATTTCTTTCTTTTGCTCCGCCAGCATGGAGACTTTATAGTTATTGCAAGTAACTATACGTATAATTATCTTTTTCTCTTTTTAATGTGTGGTTGCAACGTCCCACATTCTCTGAAAAAAAGGGTAGGAAAGGGTGTTTGTAGTGATGAAATACTACTACCCTTTTTCTACCCTTACAAATATACCCTTTCCGATCGACGCAAATATACCCTTTACCAGCCCTCTCGTCTAAAAAGGGTAGATAAAGGGTAGATAAAGGGTATAATCGGCAGCATCTACCCTCCAGCCTGGACATAGGGTTTAAAAAGGGTAGTGATGGTGCGATGTAACAATTCTACCCTTAATATAACCCCCATTTCTGAGAGTACAGGAACTCTAATATTTTATTGGACACGGAAAAATAGAAGCTTGATAAAAATATGATAAGGAAACCTATCTATCTGCAATGCGAGGTGTGACAGTAAGTGGGATTTTTGTTAGCATTATTTTTCTGCCCTAAAACTTATGCCTTATGATGATAATTATAATACAAAAACATATGAAAATAGGAAAAACAGGAAGATTGAAAAGACTGGGATTTTTGTTGTCATTATTTATTTGCCCTAAAACAATTCCCTAGGATGACAATAAAAAATTAAAAAATTAAAAAAAGTTAAACGGCAGATTGCTGTACGACCGCCTAGACACATGCAAGTATCATGTTGGGGTCTGTTTAACGCGTGCTGGTTCCCGCCCTTTTCCCCTCACCTCCCTCCATTAATAATAAAAATAATAAGAACACCTCTCTCTCCTCTCTCTTACACCTCTCTCCCTTCTCTTACATCTCTCTCTCTCATTTATTACACCTCTCTCCCTTCCACCCCCTCTCGCCATCCCTCCTTTTCACCTATCTCCCCTCTCTCACACCTCTCTGCCCTCTCATCCCTCTCACC
>JACEEZ010005553.1:165000-200000 GCA_016584305.1 Chionoecetes opilio | reverse complement strand
ACATGTATAGTGGTGACCTCATGGCTAAGCTGGTGCGCCTCGGTGATTGTTGTAATATAACACCAATGTTGTAGTGGTGGTGACTTCCTTCAGTCTGATAAGCAGGAAAGTGGCGTTTATCAGCAGCAAGGTGGGCCAATCCATACCCTCATGGCCATACCAGCGCCTCAGTGGTGGGTTTTAGAAATCGAGAAACTTTTACAACATCCAAAAATTACGACGACTTGATCTCATGAAATCTGAACCGGCGTCTCTTTTTGGTACCAGCTGTTTGTATTTGCTTAGATCTCTTTTTCACGGCTGCGTACATGAAAATACCAAATGATATAAGTTTTTAACAACGCTTTGGGTACTTGCCGTTTCTTCGGCAGGACAGCTGGCAGCCACTGTTTGTTTGGTTAATTAATCGTATCATTGTCACTAATTCACATAGAAAATAGATCAATAGTAAAAAATATAACTAATGGTCACGTATAATTATGTAGGAGGCGATCGCTGAGATGTTAGTGCCTGGAAAGTGTCGATATCAGAATCCTGAGCTAAGTCCCGCTAGGAATTAAATCTTTATGTAATTGTCGAGTGGCCGAAGACTACCCAAATGCTGCCCATCAAACCACCTTCGACGGCGAGTACAACAGAGAATTGCATAGAAATGTACGCGCGAGGCTTGAAAAGTACCTAAGGACATCGGAGAATGTAAGAAAACGGGTATTGTATGTAACAAATAAAGAGGTAACCATAAGATGAAAGCATGCAAGTACTTCAGGTAACAAAACATTATGAAATATGATTAGAAATTAGAGGGTTTCTTAGATCCATGGTTTCTTGGTTGTTATTTAGCGCCCAATCGGCAGCGCCCAATCATCCCATTCCGGTTATTTACAGTGGCTATGAGGAACATTATACGATATTGACAATGGTGGTGTGGGGCTTTGAATGTATCAATCAGTGGCGGGTTCGTATCTATCAGTGGTCGCTGTGATGGGTGTTAGGAGGTTAGGATGTCTGACTAACCTGTCACGGTGGGGGTGGGGGCGGTAAGTGGTGGGAGGAGGTTGAGGGGACGGGGGGGTGTATAGTTTCAGCCCGAACCACTAGATGTTTTCCTGGAATTTGTAGGAGAGGATGTTGCCCTTAAGAATAAAAAAAAAAAAATCGTGTAGGTAAGGCAGGAGGCGAGATATTTCTAAGACTCCAGCCCCTCTAAGTTGTGTAATGGCCTTAATAGTAGGTCACATTGCCTGGTTAGTGTGGCCTCCTGTATCTCTTGGTCATATTGGTAACCTATGTATCTAAATAGACAGCTGTGAATACATATCCTGCTCAAAAACAAAACTCAAATATCAATTAATGGTTTGTGAATGACTGGTAATAATTTCGCTACACCCAAACTAACAATATAGTTATCTTCTCGAATTATTGATGCAAGGCTAAATTTATATGAAGAATAAGAGAGAGATTCAGTAGTGGTTTGGGGCACAAGTGTGAAGGTTGGGTGCAAGGACGCGAGAGAGAAAAAAAGGGATGCATGAGGTGAGTAATTTGTGGACTTTAAAGATTGTACCGTTTCTAGTATAGTGAGGAGGAAGAAGTAATACATGGATACTTGAGGCGGAGGCTGGGGGTGGAGGGTGAAAGTGGAAGGCGCGCAAGAAAATTGAAGAAAGATTAAGATACACTCAAACGTTTTAAAGACATTGAGTTATTTATTGATGGTTATTAAGGTCAATGGTTAGTAATGCTTGGATGATTATTTATGATAGAAGATGACTATGTGGTGAAGCCTGTTTGGATGCGCTTGATGTATCCTGGGAAGTGTGAGATTCCCTTGTTTCGTCGTGGTTAGTACTGCAACAGAGGACATGGAGCCAAAAGGATGGGAGAGGATGACAAGATATGGAGAAATGCCATGGAAGTGGGTGGAGAGACAGAGCTGTTCCCTATATAGTAATTATTTTATAGTTACTTCGTTTTAGTTCCCTTTATAGTACTCGATCAGATTATATGTTGGGATAAACCGTTTCTATGGCTGCCGTTTCTTTTTCTCAATACTTGCCTCAATACTTGCCTCAATACTTGCCTCAATACTTGCCTCAATACTTGCCTCAATACTTGCCTCAATACTTGCCTCAATACTTGCCTCAATACTTGCCTCAATACTTGCCTCAATACTTGCCTCATACGTGCTCAATACTTGCCTCAATACTTGCCTCAATACTTGCCTCAATACTTGCCTCAATACTTGCCTCAATACTTGCCTCAATACTTGCCTCAATACTTGTCTCAATACTTGCCTCAATACTTGCCTCAATACGTGCCTCAATACTTGCCTCAATACGTGCCTCAATACTTGCCTCAATACTTGCCTCAATAGTTGCCTCAATACTTGCCTCAATACTTACCTCAATACGTGCCTCAATACTTGCCTCAATACTTGCCTCAATACTTGCCTCAATACTTGCCTCAATAGTTGCCTCAATACGTGCCTCAATACTTGCCTCAATACTTGCCTCAATACTTGCCTCAATACTTGCCTCAATACTTGCCTCAATACGTGCCTCAATACTTGCCTCAATACTTGCCTCAATACTTGCCTCAATAGTTGCCTCAATACTTGCCTCAATACTTGCCTCAATACTTGCCTCAATACTTGCCTCAATACTTGCCTCAATACTTGCCTCAATACTTGCCTCAATACTTGCCTCAATACGTGCCTCAATACGTGCCTCAATACTTGCCTCAATACTTGCCTCAATACTTGCCTCAATACGTGCCTCAATACTTGCCTCAATACTTGCCTCAACTAATTGCCTCAATACTTGCCTCAATACGTGCCTCAATACTTGCCTCAATACTTGCCTCAATACTTGCCTCAATACGTGCCTCAATACTTGCCTCAATACTTGCCTCAATACTTGCCTCAATACTTGCCTCAATACTTGCCTCAATACTTGCCTCAATACTTGCCTCAATACTTGCCTCAATACGTGCCTCAATACTTGCCTCAATACTTGCCTCAATACGTGCCTCAATACTTGCCTCAATACTTGCCTCAATACTTGCCTCAATACGTGCCTCAATACTTGCCTCAATACTTGCCTCAATACTTGCCTCAATACTTGCCTCAATACTTGCCTCAATACATGCCTCAATACTTGCCTCAATACTTACCTCAATGCTTGACAATATGTGTCTTCAGAGCTTGTTTTCCATTCCAAATTCTTCTCAAATATATTTTCTTTTCTTCTGTTTATTCCCCATTGTCCTTTATCTAGGAAGTTGAACTAAAGTGGAATGACTAAAAGTAAATGAAAATTCGTTAATTCCCTCCGCCGTTGCCTTTCTGGTTTCAATATAGTGTACCTAACCTAACCTAACCTAACCTAACCTAACCTAACCTAACCTAACCTAACCTAGTGTACCTAACCTAACCTAACCTAACCTAACCTAACCTAACCTAACCTAACCTAACCTAACCTAACCTAACCTAACCTAATCCCTTTAAAGACTCAAACAGGTATGAAGAGATTGAGTTAGTGAAGAAGTAGATCTATAATTTCTTAAACATGCTGGAAGAGAAGTATGGAAGAGATTAGTATTTTTTAACCTGGGATGTTGTAACGGACATTTTTAGGGTAAAGAAATGGATATCAGTTAAGTTCAGTGCAGTATATTAAGATATTTATGTTGCTATAGTTATCTGATCTTATATATTTGCTGAGCTTATACGTTTTGATCTTCTTATCTGAACTTCCATATCGGTCATTGTTTTTATAGGAGTGACGTTTTTTCAGTGTGTAGTTAATCTGTGATAATTTTCTTTTGATTGTCTGCACCTACAAATGCCTTCACTGATATTCAAAACAGGCTGTACAATCAAGTTAAGTGCAGTATGTTTGGATTTTTACGTTGCACATCTGGCGTCTGTCTCTTCAAGGGGAGTAACTTTCTCTTATACTATTGTTTTTTATCGGTTTTGCTTAAGAATGGCGCGACTGGAGATGTTAGAGAATGAATACAATAAATAATTAAGTAGTATTTCTTATTAACTTTGTAGTCTTGCAGCAAATTTAGCCTTAGGCCAACATTGTGTGGGTGTTGGTAACTTGATTTTGTCTGACCTCAAAAGTTGCTGAACTGTCTCTGTCTTTACCGAAGTACCAGAGTCGCTCAGGTTAGAGTAGGCAAAGAAGGAATGCGGTAGTGAGGATGACAGAAACAACGCAAACCTGATACCTAAGATGTAAAGCCTCATGAATCAGTCGTGGCACTCATTCGAGAGAGACCCTAACTGTGATCTAGTTTGAGAGGCCCCAGACCGGCGGCCGCGGCTTCAAAACAAGAAAAAAAAGGATAGAAAACCTGCTAATATCCGGGATGGTTAATGTCCAGGGTGGGAGGATTAATGTGTTGCCGGCCGGTTGTAGGAGACTGTGACAGAGCCTCAAGGTACTTAGGTCAATGTTTTGTTAAAGAATCACAGGCAGAGTGCAGGAACGACAAGAAATAAATCAGATTGAAATGAGCCTAAAATACTTAATGGTAATTTTTAGTGGTATTCAATATTTATGGAGAACTAGTGTATGGATGTGAAAAAAATATTTGGTATCGTTTGTGTGGCCTATTTTTATGCACAACCCATTTTTGTCACTCATTTTCTCTCCTAAGGCATTTTTTTTTCCATATCCTTACTCTTACTTCTCTTTAATTTTATTGTTTTATATGTTTGCCTCAAATTTTCAGTTTCCGCCTCTTTCCTACATTATGTCCCACATGTGCTGGAAAAAGATAGCCTTATGAAAATGTTAATTATGGTTGATGGAGGTGAAGTAGTCGCGACGCCCCTGGCACAGCGCGCCTCGTAACGGGACGCCCTGGCCGGCTGTGGCCCCGTGGCACCACGAGGCTACTTGTTGGTATTAGTAAAAGACATCCGTAGAAAATTGGATTATGGTAATGAAGGTCGTAATCTAAGGGCTGTTTCTAAGCGACCATATTTTAGGGTGTGTGGAAAAGCAAAATAAAGGTAAAGATAGGGGCATACGCTATGATTTGCGTGGCCTCGGTGCTCATCTCCGTTGCATTAGCCTTTGAGTCTATGGTTATTGAGAACCCGTTACCCCGGGACACAGGGCTAGTGTGACATCCGGGTTACCACAGTGGTGTGTGTCGTGTGTCATATTTTCCAGTGTAGAAAAGATTGTCGAAAATATTAAAAAGACCTCATTTGTATACCCTGAAGGATTTTTGTTGACTTTGTAGAAATCACGCAAGGAAAATTTGTGTATTAGTCAAGAAAAATAGATTTTCTTCGTACAAATGAAAGACTGTCATGTTGAAAAAGAAAAGAACAAAAAATTGTAGCAGAAATTCGTGCCGTGCCGAGCCATACGCGAGAGAGAGGGAGAAAAAAAGAGAGGAGGGGAGGCACGTGCGTTAGTGAACCCAATTTGGGCCACATCGCTAAGATCAACTCTTTCCTAACGATTAATGGCAGTGACGCCTGGCTGTACAGGTAAAGCCGCGGGCGAGCTTAGTTGATGAGTAATTAGGTAGCGGGTGGAGAGGCAGGTTCCAAAAGTCGAATTTTGTTTTACCATTTTTACACCTTTGAGTACACACACACACACACACACACACACACACACACACACACACACACACACACACACACACACACAGATAGATAGATAGATAGATAGTTTTATTGACCACAGTATGCAGGTATAAATATTGATATTACATAATTCCTAAATACTAACTTAAACATAATAATCATTAAACATAATTCCTAAATACTAATTTAAACAATCATTAAACTATCAACAAATTATAACTGTAGTCCACAGCATATGCTCAATATATTAACAATTCCAGCCTTGGCTATCTAGTTACTTATAGGTATTCAGAACCTCATGAATAACTTTACAAAGAGTTGCAGGTGAAAACTGAGTGGAGAATAACTCGTTCATCGTGGTGAATTGGTATAAATCTCTAATACCTTGTGTCATGGGGCATTGTTGTATAACGTGTTGCTCAGTTTGTATCTCACCACACCTACATAGCCTTTCCTCAAGCGGCAGGCGGCCTCTGCCTCGCCTGTTCCATCTACCCGTTTCACACGCTAGTGAATGGCCACTCTACGGAACTGTGTGAAAGATAACCTATGAATTTCATTTATTACATTTCTTCCTTTATATACCTCATGAACTTCCATTTCCGGGTTGATACATTTGTAAGTTAATCTTCTAGATGAATCAATTTGTCTTATACCGTCAATTACATTTAACATTGCTTCACTTAACGGTGTTACATCCTCATTTACAAAGTTCCTAACTAATCTACTTGTACATGTTCCTGAATTTAGAACTAAATTTATTACAAAAGCAAGTGGGTCATCATTATACTGGGATCTCTCATGCCACTCAGTACGGAAAAATTTATGTTGTCTATATTTCACTTAGTCTTGTAAAGTGGGGTAACCTGATTCCACATAACAAACATCGTTACACGTAGATTTCCTAACCCCTAGTAGTTTTTTCAAGCACCAGTTGTAAAGCTTCACCATGGGTTTCAGGTCTGCTCCTATCCACGATTCACATCCATAAATCAATGAAGACATCAGTGCTGCGTCAAAGACTCGTTTTTTCACCATAAAGGGGACATCATTATTTTTATTTACAAAGGAGACAAATTTTAAGACATGGGACATCTTGTTTTTAGCGTGAGCTGTGACGGCGGATGACACTGAACCATCACTCGTGAACGGCGAGCCAAGGTACACATACATCTGGCAGTGCTCCACCACTAACCCGTTCACCACCAACACCTCCGAATCACCAACACCGCCATTTATCACAAAAAATTTGGTCTTTGATGGGTTGATTTTCATACCATATTCTGTACAATAATTTTGAAGCAAAGACATCTTTTTCAGCATGTTACATCTCGTTGTTGAAAGTAAGACTGTGTCATCCCTAAGTACAAGAATATGAAGCCATTGCAGAAACCCGTCTAGTTCACAACCACCTTTAATAATCTTTATTAACTCGTCTACAAACAAAATAAACAGCAAACCTGAAGTAGGTGATCCCTGTCTTACTCCCATCGTAATTAGTATTACGGTTGTTCCAAGCAAGCTCTCTGTCTGGGTATAAATGGCAACCAAGGCACCCAACATAATTGATCCACAACCTAAGCGTAGTAAAACTCTAAACAACTTATGTCTGGGAACTCTATCATAGGCTTGTGAGAAATCTATAAATGTTACAAAAAGTTTCAGCTTCTTCCTCCTTGCCATGTCGCACAATAATCTTAATGTAGCTATATGTTCTATACAACTTCTTTTCTCCTGACTGCCCGCCTGCTCCCGGTGAGGTCTAAACCACTGCTTCAGCCGCGAGTGTAAAACCATGTCATATACCTTAGCCATGCTATTCATCATACTTATTCCTCTGTAGTTCTTAGCCTCTTTCCTATCTTCCTTCTTAAAAAGTGTAACTAGTTTAGCTCTTGACCATTCTACTGGATAGGTACCTTGCATGAATATAACATTAAAAATGCTTGCCATAACAGTTATCCATTGAGCAGACATCATCTTAAATATCCCAGGAGGGACACCGTCAGGGCCACATGCCTTGTCTGATTTCAGCTTTCTTACCTGTTGTTGTACTTCACTTGATGTAATCGGGTCATCTAAAATAGGTATGTTAACATTACAGTTGAATTCGTAACCAGTGAGCTCTGTGTTAGGTGAATAGAAATTGCTTTCATAGAAATACTTAAATTCCTCATCTGAGGGCCGACAATCAGGTTTAACGTCACTGCTATATTCACCTTATTATTCACACACACACACAACACACACACACACACACACATACACACACACACACACACACACATACACATACACATACACATACACACACACACACACACACACACACACACACACACACACACACACACACACACACACACACACACACACACACACACACACACACACAAACACACACACGAGCGTAATGTCTATGCTTTTTGTATTCCTCCCCCCCTCACAAACGCCTCAGGGTACTCCACCATTACTTAGTTTCATCACAAAGGCACGTGGATAACGACACAGCGGCTAGACTGGAGGCAGCTAGCAAGAGTGTGGCGTTTCTTATTAAGGCCCCCATCCACGGTGCGATCTGGTCGTACGACCATCGGACAGATCTGGTTGGATCCAACCAGATTGGATCGTGAGTGGGGTGATTTTGGTCTGTCCGACCGACTGACAGCTGGTCGGATGCGACCAAGCAGTGTTTGGTTTTTAGATCCGACAGATCATCCGGTTCAGACCGGATCGCACCGTGAGTGTGCTGATCGTGAGGCCAGCCGTCAGTTTCGCCACTGACAGCGTCGCGAGAGGACTACCAAGATGAATATTGTTTCTTTAATGAGAAGCACTTTTGGACAGAATTCATCCAATTATATAGAAACTGAATGTTTGTGGGAAATAAAAAGCAAAGAGTAAATGGATAAATTTTAGAAAAATGCAACTTATGAGTATATAGGTGTCTTGCACGTGACATCACAGCCCTTGGTGTGGCTGCGACAGGCGCGGGAAATGCGAGCTGGAGGATCAACAAACTCCACTTGCCGCCCGTGTTTGCCAGCTTATGGTAATTTTCCCCTACCAAATATATGTTTATCAGTATAAAAGATATACTGTCATCTTCGGAAATGCTTGTTCTATAATATTATCAAATAAAAAACCGTAAAACACACTAAAGAAAGGCCATTATGAGACTCAAGAAATATGCATGAACTTAATATTCACCAACTCCAGCTCCCATTTAATATTTTGCTCGAACACTTTTTACATGGACAATGTCAATAGAAGCGGAATTTCATTAGCTTTCCATTGATATATTTCGTTATCTGATAAATAAATTAGAACCATGCATAAATTAGCGTTAACTAAATAAATAACATCATGATATGGGGTAATTTTTCCCGATTGATGATGTTATTTATTTAGTTAACGCTAATTTATACATGGTTCTAATTCATTTATCAGATAACGAAATATATCAATGGAAAGCTAATAAAATTCCGCTTCTATTGACATTGTCCATGTAAAAAGTGTTCGAGCAAAATATTAAATGGGAGCTGGAGTTGGTGAATATTAAGTTCATGCATATTTCTTGAGTCTCATAATGGCCTTTCTTTAGTGTGTTTTACGGTTTTTTATTTGATAATATTATAGAACAAGCATTTCCGAAGATGACAGTATATCTTTTATACTGATAAACATATATTTGGTAGGGGAAAATTACCATAAGCTGGCAAACACGGGCGGCAAGTAAATTTTGTTGGTCATCCAGCTCGCTCCGACGGGCGGCATTTGGCTTGAAGACGGCGGCATTTGGCTTGAAGACGCTAGGTTGTGACGTCAGTGCAAGACACCTATTGGTAGAGAAACTCGAGGAGCGACAGTGAGCGAGTGAGGCTAGTGTTGAAACAGTAAAAAAAAAAAAAAAAAATATATGAGAAGTGTGTGCCGGAAATATATTAAGAAAATAACTGCCTCTGTGAAATTTAGTGTGAACGCGGATGTTTACTCTCCTCAGTTGTGGTATCAGATTCCATCAAAAGTAATTCGATCCTCGTTGCATAGACCCATCATGAGAACCGCTCTCCACCGTTTCTATCACCAACTGGACTGGTCTTGAGGTGCGGTTGGATCGTTAGTGGGTGGTAGGAAATCCATCGGATCAGGTCTGTCGGATCAGATCGTACGACCAATCGTACCGTGGATGGGGGCCTTTAGTGTTAGGGTTGACTCAGGAACAGTACTCTCTATCCCTGGCAAGTTGGTATAGGTAGTGGCATCTCTCCTCACCCTGATGTAAGGGGCGATCTGATAGGAGTTTTTCAGTGGATAAAGGGATACAGTAAAGTAGATGTAGGAAAATGTCTTACGGCTTTTAACCAGGGTAGGACAAGAAGTCACGGATTCAAGCTGGAAAAGCGTAGATTTAAAAAAGAAATAGGGAAAAACTGGTTCACAAATAGGGTAGTGAATTCTACAGTAGACATGTAGTTAGTGCAGAGTCATTAAGGAGCTTTAAAAGGAGGCTAGATCATTTCATGGATGGGGATGAAAAGTGGATATAGGTAGTGTTAATTAACAGGAACATGTAGGTTTCACGGCCTCTTGTAGCTTCCTTATTTTCTTATGTTCTTATGTTCTTATGTGAGGCTAAGTGGAATTATAAAAGTATCCCCTCAACACGTCCTTCTCCTAGTGATGTAAAAGCCCTTCTGTCTATTACTTTACCTTACCTTACCTCTCTCCTGTCTCTATACATTCCTCAAGCCTTAGGAGATGAGAGTCTGCTGGTGTCGTGTCTTCTTTCCCGCTTTGCCTCTGTTGGCTAAAGGCTGATTCACACTGGCGCTTTTTCGGCATTTTTATAGGACGAGAAGGGGTCTGGGGCTGGTGTCATGATCGCAATAGGTTTTCAACAAAAATCACACACCGATCGCTCGGTCTTTCAAGAGACCGACTTCTCGTTCTATAAAAATGCCGAAAAAACGCCAGTGTGAATCAGCCTTAATATAAGTGATGCGTAAGTTTGAATGGAATAGCTGTGATTTTACCCCGAAAAGAAGCCAAAAAACTAGACTTAATTAACTGATCAGGTTATCGTTTTTGTGGCCGTTTTTTATACACATCCATAGACCACTATATCTCAGTGGTCTATGACGCATCCTATTTATGTCGCGCATTATCTCTCGCAAGGCATCTATTTTGAACGTCTTCACTCTTACTTCGTCTTCTCTCACCGTGTGTTTATATTGGCAGTGATTCTCTCGTGTGTTGTTCTATGCGAATTATATACACAACCCATTTTTTCGCACATTATCTCTCGCAAGGCATCTATTTTAAGTGTCTTCACTCTTACTTATTTCTTACTTACTCTTTTTCTCCACCTTGTGTTCATGTATGTATATCATCACACCATTATCTTCTCTTTACCTGCCTTGCCACCTCCTCTCACATCATCCAAATAACGTATAACCTCCGTTTGTTGCCCTTGCGCTCGCCTGGCCCACAGTTTAAAAGATAGATTTTTTTCCTCAAACTGGTTCACCTGGGACCAGAATTAGGTGAGGTTTCTAGTCGTCACAAAAAGTTGTAAATTCATGCTTTGCTACAATAAAGCTTAACTGATTCCTGGTGTGCTTTTATAGATGTGTAAGAAAAGGTCAAAACATGCAGATTGAAGTTCTGTGCTGCGATGCCATTACTCTTCCTGGGAATGGACGATTAAATGTTTGTAGATGATGTGAGCACGTGTTGGATTAGTTTAATTTTCTTCCCCGCCCGAGCTGCTACCAGACTAAATTGATGTCTGGTTTCCCGTTAATTTTGACTTCCTGAATCTGGTCCTCGTCCTCGGCCTGTTCTCCAACTGTTCTATGATAACCTGATTGTATTGTTTTGCTCCTGTGTTCCTTCGCAGTAATATGCTTTTGTTGTTATTGTTACTATTATTATTATCTTCATTATTATTAGTAGTAGTAGTGGTGGTAGTAGTAGTAGTAGTAGTAGAATAGTAGTAGTAGTAGTAGTAGTAGTAGTAGTAGTAGTAGTTGTAGTATAGTAGTAGTGTAGTAGTAGTAGTAGTAGTAGTAGTAGTAGTAGTAGTAGTAGTAGTAGTAGTAGTAGTAGTAGTAGTAGTAGTATAGTAATAGTAGAAGTAGTAGTAGTAGTTGTTGTTGTAGTAGTAGTAGTAGTAGTAGTAGTAGTAGTAGTAGAAGTAGTAGTAGTAGTTGTTGTTGTTGTAGTAGAAGTAGTAGTAGTAGTTGTTGTTGTAGTAGAAGTAGTAGTAGTAGTAGTAGTTGTTGTAGTAGTAGTAGTAGTAGTAGTAGTAGTAGTAGTAGTAGTAGTAGTAGTAGTAGTAGTAGTAGTAGAAGAAGTAGTAGTAATAGTAGTAGTAGTAGTAGTAGTAGTAGAAGTAGTAGTAGTAGTAGTTGTTGTAGTAGAAGTAGTAGTAGTAGTTGTTGTTGTAGTATCAGCATTTACCATCACACACCATTCTATTCATTACCATTACCATCACACACACTTTGCTTTACCCTCCATACCTCTTCGTAAGCATTTTCACACTGCCATAATCACAACACTGATCACTTAGTCTTCAATCTCCTAACTATACCATTACCACTATTTATTTGATTTGATCTCTTCCACTGCGATATCCTGGCATTTTACATTTTGCACTCGAGGTGGAGGTGCTGATAACGATACTGATGGATAAGAACCCCAAAAATGGATTAAAAGTGGATTAAGAAGTCTCAAGTCTTCGTTTTAAGTGTAGGTTTATAAGTTAAATTCTATGCTACTATAAAATATAACTTGCGTACTGTCTCAATTATCTAGGACGAAGATGAGTGCAAGGAGGAGGAAATCTAAAAATAGGAAGAATTCTAAGCAGTGAGGGAGATGGTGAAGATATTTTTAGAATGGTTGATAAAAGTGAATGAAAAGCAAAAACTGTAATTGTGGAATGTGGAGAAGACCGGAAAAATGTTGCTAAGGAAGAACAAGATGGGAAAAAGTTGAAAGATAGAAAGTGGCAGGAGTTAAAACGTGGACAAGAAGGAGGAAGAACGAGAAAATGAGAAGATGATGAGGGATAATAAATAAATATATAAATCAAGAGGTTTACAGGAAGAGAGAGTAATAGAGATGCTGTTCATGTACAAAACCTTCCCACAAGATGACTCAATTACTGTCTTCTTTATAGGGACTGACAATAAAGTGGGATTTTTTGAACTTTTTTTTTTTTTTGCCCTTGACCAGTCCTTTGTGATGTAAAAAATAAAATAAAAATCCAGGAAGAAACGTGACCAAATGAGACATAACAAAATCTCCTTTGTAATTAATTGACCATAACTGTCATTCTTTTCTGACCAATGGCGAGGCCGATATGGGATTACGGTGACACCATTAAAGTTAATTATATAGCTTTTATATCTTTTGTTATTAGTTCTGAAACACTTTTTATACTCTTATAATTATCGGCGCCACAGTAACCACCACAACCACCACAACCACCACAACCACCATCACCGCCACGCCTGAGTCCTGACGCCAGATTAACCACAATGGAGAGAAAGTGGCGAGGAGTTGGGAAATTTATAAGTTCAATCGAGTCAGGTTTTTTTTTTCTATAGACGAAGGGAAAGGAAGTGCAGGGGAAAAGGGCGGAATGAAGGGAAGTGAAGGAGAGGGAGAAAGGGAGGGAAATGAAGGGAGAAAGAGAGGGAAAGGAAGAGAGAAAGGGAGGGAAGTGAATGGGAGAGAAGAAGGAATGAAGGAAGGAATGTTACGCTTCTTAATTCATAAAATGCGTGATTAGAATGTCTTTCAGGGCTGGTGAACGCTAGAAATCTCTCTCTCTCTCTCTCTCTCTCTCTCTCCTCTCTCTCTCTCTCTCTCTCTGTCTCTCTCTTTCTCTCTCTCTCTCTCTCTCTCTCTCTCTCTCTCCTCTCTCTCTCTCCTCTCTCTCTCTCTCTCTCTCTCTCTCTCTCTCTCTCTCTCCTCTCTCTCTCTCTCTCTCTCGCTCTCGGTCTCGGTCTCGGTCTCTGTCTCTCTCTCTCTCTCTCTCTCTCTCTCTCTCTCTCTCTCTCTCTCTCTCTCTTCTCTCCTCTCTCTCTCTTCTCTCTCTCTCTCCTCTCTCTCTCTCCTCCTCTCTCTCTCTCTCTCTCTCTCTCTCTCTCTCTCTTCCTCTCTCTCTCTCTCTCTCTCTCTCTCTCTTGGTTTTTGTTTTTTATGTACTACAAGGTTGCTACATATTCTCCTTGTCAATCCTCCTTTCGTCTCGGTCCACCAGTTTGGAGTGTGTGTGTGTGTGTGTGGGGGTGTGGTGTGGGTGTGGGTGTGGGTGTGGGTGGGTGTGTGTGTGGGGGGGGTGGGGGGGCAGCACAAATAACTCGCCACAAGTCAGCCTGTTACATAGGCAATTAGACGAGTTTGGTGGTAGTTTCTCCCGCCAAAAACTCGCTGCCTTAGAAAGTTTTAACGGCATATGACTTTGCAAAACAACACAGGTTTTTGACGTCGTAATGTAACGGATTCTGGCGTTACGAATTAGGGCATTAGTCGTGCACACGCAGTACCCCGAAGATGTCATTACTGTTATTTTATATGTCTGAGCCTATAGCGTCTTTAGGTTTCTTCGTTATGATTGGAATGATTGGTATGGACTCAGTCGTCAGGTAGTTAGTGCGGAGTCATTAGGGAGCTTTAGAAGGAGGCTAGATAATTTTATGGATGGGGATGAAAGGTGGATGTATGTAGTGTTAAGTAACAGGAACTACTTCGTGTAGGTCTCACGGCCTCTTGTAGCTTCCTTATTTTCTCATGTTCTTATGTTCTAATGTTAGAGGGTTATGATGGTTGGTCTTCGTCCGTGGTAGCGCAGGCAGGATTTTTATAGTGACGCTTGTGATGATTAGAGGCTCATGCCGCCCTCCTGTGTCCTAAGATGCATTCATTACAGAAGGTATAGGGATGA
This sequence comes from Chionoecetes opilio, assembly GCA_016584305.1. NCBI lineage: Eukaryota > Metazoa > Arthropoda > Malacostraca > Decapoda > Majidae > Chionoecetes > Chionoecetes opilio. The sequence continues at coordinate 185,421 of JACEEZ010005553.1, read as the reverse complement.
TGGGCAGCATGTGGAGAGTTTACGGCCACTCAATGACTACATAAAGAGTTTGTTCCCAGCAGCACTCGAACTCGGGACTCCGAACTCACAACTACCAGGCGCTAACCACTCAGCCACCACTCCCCTCCCAAAACAAAGATAAAAAAGAAAGATTTATGATACAGTAGTCATCTCTATACACGTGTAGCTTCATGCCTTTTACTCTTCAGGCGCCAAGGCTACAATGTTGACGAGACTCACTGAATGACTTATAAAGCGGAAGAAAGTGTTTGGAATCACAGTTCTCTCTCTCAATGTACAATATTACCCGCAAATGTGTTCCATTTTTGAGTGACGAAACAACCTTATGATGTCAGTGCTTAGAAACGCTACTTCCTTGCGCGATGTACGAATATCATAGCATTGAGTTACTTCTTTTAGCGATAACGGGGAATTATAAGGTGAAAAGGATCTGGATTTATGATATGCTGTCAGCGTTGTATCAGGAATTTATGGATTAATAAGTTCTTAGATTTTTTGATTTTGGCAACTTTTTTTTGTTGCCTCTTTATTTTTGCCCTTGGCCAGTCCTTTGTGATGTAATAAAAAAAAACTTATGGCGTATCAACTGTTTTCTCAATGATGGCGTAGTGATGGTTGTGGCTGTTATGGCGTAGGATTGTGGAGGTAGAAGTTAGGTTATCTAGTGAAGGTGTTGGCGGTGGCGGTGGTAGATGTAGTGATGGTGGTGTGTTTTGGTTAGGAAAGTGGTGGTGGTGGTTGCAGTTGTTGTGGTTGTGGTGGTGATAGTGATGGTGAATGTGGTGTTTATGTAATTATGTCTTATTTGCCTTTCTATCTCATGTCTGGTTCATCCACCTCTCACTGCCTTCTGTCGATTTTGAGTTTTTATTTTCGTTTGCCATTTACATTTAAGTCCTATGATATCGTCCGTATTTTTATGAGTTCTCTGTTTCTGTCTGTCTGTAACTGTCGATTTGTTTATTTGTCATATTCTCTCTCTCTCTCTCTCTCCTTCTCTCTCTTCTCACTCTCCTCTCTCTCCTCCTCTCTCTTCCTCTCTCACTCCTCTCATCTACTCTCACTCCTCGTCTCATCGTACTATCTCAGTCATCTCACCATCTCCTCTCTCTCCTATGCTCTCACATGCATACTCATCTCTCTCTCTCTCTGCTCTCGTCGTCATCGCATCTCGTCTCATAACATTCTCTCTCTCATCTCTCATGACGTCTCTTCTCAAATACTTCTACTCTCTAGTAAATACCTCTCTCTCTCTCTAGCTCATCCTCCTGCTGCTCTCTCGATCTAACTCTTCTCGTGCATCTCTATCTCGCGTGCTCTCATACTCTTCGTCTACGTCGTCAAATCTCTACTCTCTCTCTCTCTCTCTCCGTCTCTCACTCCATCGTCATTCTCTCTCTCTCTCGTCTCTGCGTCTCTTTCATCGTCCTCGTCTCTCTCATCTCATCTCTCATCCTCTCTACATACTCTCTCTCTCTTCTCTCTCTTCTCTCTTCTCTCTCCTCTCTCTCGTCTCTCTCTCTCTCTCTCTCTCTCCTCTCTCCTCTCTCGTCTCTCTCTCTCTCTCTCTCTCTCTCTCTCTCTCTCTCTCTCTCTCTCATCTCTCTCTCTCTCTCTCTCTCTCTCTCTCCTCTCTCCTCTCTCTCTCTCTCCTCTCTCTCTCTCCTCTCTCTCTCTCTCTCTCGTCTCTCTCTCTCTCTCTCTCTCTCTCTCTCTCTCCTCTCTCTTCTCTCTCTCTCTCTCTCTCTCTCCCTCTCTCTCTCTCTCTCTCACATCTCTCTCATTCTCTCGTCTCTCTCTCCTACTCTCTCTCTCTCTCTCTCCCCCTATATCCCCTCCCCAACAACCGCTCGTGCATATTCCGCCACGACAACAAATCGGTGCTAAGCAAATGGTACCGCCACAAACAGAACTAACGTGTGTAGCTGCATAGCAATAGAGTGCTACGCACAACCATGAATACTGTGTGATCTCGTATATTGTGCGAATGAACATGATAAATATAGTTCTTTCTGTGCGAAAGATTTAAATATCCCTATATTCATGCATTCTTTGCACCATAAGAAAAATGAATGGGTAGTTTGTTTTGAAGTTTAAGAGATATTTCCTAGATGTGAACTTAAGTAAAAAAGGGATGCAGTTTTGAGAGAGAGAGAGAGAGAGAGAGAGAGAGAGAGAGAGAGAGAGAGAGAGAGAGAGAGAGAGAGAGAGAGAGAGAGAGAGAGAGAGAGAGAGAGAGAGAGAGAGAGAGAGAGAGAGAGAGAGAGAGAGAGAGAGATATGACAAGAAGGAAATAAAGAAGAAAAATAAGGTGTCTTGAGAGTTGCCATCAAGAAAGAAATGGGTCTTGCTGTAAACACGGAGCCCGCCATTCAATAGAGTCACCAGATAAATAAGTAGATGAATACATGAATAGATAAATATATACATGCACATTGTACAGTACATAACCTGCTTCTTCTTCCTGCTTTCTTCCTCTAATTATACTAATTCGCAACATAAAATTATTAATGAATAGATGGATGACTAGGTGAATTAGTACATATATAAATCCAGTTTCTCCTGTCTTAATAATTTGTATTGATTCCATAACACAAACACTTATCGATTTATTTGTGGTATTCGTACTGTATTTTGTTTACTTGTCTGCTGCTGAAGATAAGATAAGATTTTCATCCTATCTCGACACTTTGCAAGTACCATCTACAAGGTTATTGACTATACAAAGCGCCGCCACGTCAGCACGAACTAGGCGGACTCGAACCGCTGACCGAATGCACAGGGACGCTGCACATTGCGAACTCACGTCTCTACCAACCTTGCCACCCTGACGGGCTGCTGTTGAAGAGGATTTAAAGATTCAGAGAAGGAGGAGGAGGTAAAGGAAGATAAGCAGAACATAAAACACCGAGAAAACGCAACATATACAGTTAAACAAAACACACACACCACACACACACACACACACACACACACACACACACACACACACACACACACACACACACACACACACACACCATATGGCATACCTTGCGTAGCTGTTGCTGTCACGTATCATTATTTCCTCCTTCCCTCGGCCACCGTGATCAGGAAGGACGGAAGAGAGGAAGGAAGTGAAGTTCAAGGAAGGAGGAGGGAGTGACGTCAGGTGAGAGGGTTACCAGCAGGTGTTATAATGAACTGCGTGAGAGTGTGTGGACGTGTGTGGTCGTGTTGGCAGATCATGTTAGTTTAGTATCTCTTATTCCCTCTTTTTATTGGTGTTTTTTCTCGGTGGTTGAGGAGGGGGAGGAAGGAAACGTGTGGCAAGGGACGTGGAGTTAGACAGTGAGTGGTAGAGAAGTACTGTTCAGATGGAAGGGAAAAACTACTTTTGTGTTATGTACGTAAAGAAATGATGATCGTGTCCGCCAGTTATTGTTTTTATTATCATCATTTTGTTATGTTCTCTCCTCCTTTTCATTCTTGTTTTCCTCCTACTCCTTATACAGTTAATTTTCGTTATACAGTTAGTTAATTATACAGTCCTTTTCCGTCTTCACTTTACTCACTCTTAGTCGTTATGGTTAGTGTTGTCGTAGCTATTTTTGCATGCTAAACTCACTGAAAATAATGATGATAATATTGATACAAGCGATAATGTTGATAATAGTAATGTAACTTAAAGGAATAATATCGCATCATTGTGACGTATTTTGTGTTGTGTCTGTCTCATCTATCTGGTTGGAACCGAAGCTTTACGTATCTCAAAAATAAATAAAAATCACAAACCCAAACAAAACCATTGATCATGTTAAGTACCGTATAAGGTTAAAAAATCCGATTATTGTATCAGTGTACCGTTCTCGTTCTGGCTTGAGGCAGCATCATGTTTAACTTGACACAAAAATGAATCCAGGAACAAACAGGTCAGCAAGCAAGCAAGGCGGGGCTCTGGATTCTCCTACACCACTTTGCCATCATGGGGGCGGAACCTGCTCCTTGTTGTGACCTGCTATTATAGTGATGTTATTCCAACACGTTACCTCGCCTGCCCGCCCGCCTGCCCGCCTGCTTGCCTGACCTGACCTGTTTACTGCCCGATTCAGGAAGTCCCGGGAGAGGCGAGGGGAAAACTGGGTGGACGAGTCAGGTGGTGGTGAGAGGGTTGTGGTGGTGGAGGTGGGTTGTGTGTGGTAGTGGTGGTTGTGGTGGTGGTGTCAGATTGTGATGAGGATTATGACGGTTGAGTAGTAAGATGGTGATGGCCATAATGATGATAATGGTGATGAAAGAGAGATTACGATGATTACTAATACTACTACGACATCAGCAACTACTACTACTACTACTACTACTACTACTACTACTACTACTACGTACTACTACGTACTACTATTACGTACTACTACTACTACTACTAATATACTACTACTACTACTATTACTACTACTACTACTACTACTGCTACTTCTATACTACTACTACTACTACTACTACTACTACTACTACTACTACTACTGCTACTTCTATACTACTACTACTACTACTACTACTACTACTACTACTACTACTACTACTACTACTACTACTACTACTACTACTACTATTACAGTACATATACTAATTGTAAGACTTGTGCTACTAGCTCTACCATCCCTACCACCTTTATCAATATACCATTACTACTATTACCACTACTACTATTAATTCTACTACCACCACCGCTGTTTAATATACGTACTGCCATTACTACTACCACCCAAACCACACCACCACCATCATCACCACCACCTGCCACCTATCATTGCTTATACCTGTTTAATGGAGCCGCGGGGAAGCGGGGGGCGGGGGCGGTGGGTCCTCTGAAGGTAATGCGAACGCCGCGTCATGTTGCCTCGGGAAGCACGAAGCGCGAATGTCCGTGTGGCGGTCGCGTTTACCTGTGAGCAGCGAGTAATTAAGATTAAATTCACTTGCCCCGCGCCGTTACCTGCTATGCGCTGACCAATGAGAGCGCAGAACCACGGTGTCTCTACCAATCACAATGCAGCATTTGTACGCCTCAAGACAAGTACAAGTACAAGATTTGGTGTGGAAATTGAATTATTAAATGAAAATAACATATGTTCTCTACAGCATGTGCTACACGTGTATTTCCCCGAAGAAAGTTTAACTGTGTTGTGTTTTTATTTATTTTTATTTTACACGTTAGCTTATGTATCGAGTTTTTGTATCGTGTAAGATTGTATCGTTTTTATATATTAATTATCGTATTATTATATATGCGAAGTATCTTGATGTGTTATCTTTCACAAATCCATGACTGTGTTTATACATGTCAGAAGATAGATATTGATGATAGGTTGGTAAACTTTCGTGTTATACTTTGTCTAGAAAAATATGGGAAAAAGTAGAGAGCTGAGGGAAGTTTAATGCCTTTTCTCTTTAGGTAGGGGAGAGTGGGGCAGGTTGCATCGAGGTTAGGTTGCATCATTGCCTCTAACTCGCATGTTATCACACGTACATCGTCTTAATACTACTACTACTACTACTATAAACTACTACTACTATACTACACTACAACTAACAATATAATAATAAAAAAAGTTAATACGAGTTAGAGGCAATGATGCAACCTACCCTCGATGCAACCTGCCCCGCTCTCCCCTATTTATCCTATATTTTTCATACACATGTTAACTCAAGGAAGCAATATGTGTCTCCTCCTTACTCAGTTTTCCTTTTCTTATCGTTACTTCCTTACTCATTTTTAACTCAAAGAAACATTATTCACTTTACTTACTTTTTCTTTCCTTTCCTTACTGATTTTTTTTTTCTCCAACTCACCGATTATTTTTCTCCATTTCACCACCAGTGCCGATTTTTTATTTGCACTTCCACTACGCAAACCTCTCAGTGATTTTTTTTTACTCCTGCCAAACAAATCTTTCAAAAATAAATTCAATTCAGAAGATAAACCGACATCCCATCCTACCCCCTTGTCCCTATCCCCATCACTCTGCCACCCATCTCTCCTTTTCTCATCAGCCTCCTCTCTCTCATCCACCATATTATTCGTTCCTCTCTTTCATCCCTCTTTTCAGCCTCTTTCGTTATCTTTCTCTTCCTGCCACATTGCCATCATTATCCCTCCCCGTCACTCATGCTTTCCATCACCCTTTCGTCCCAAGTCTTCGTCAGGTCTTTCTTTGTGCTCTTTTGCTATCTGACTCCACTGTTACTCCCTCTTCTTCAGCCCTCAGTCACCCCTCTATCCCTCTCTTCAGTCACCCCTCTCTCCCACTCCTGCTTCACCCCCTCATTTCCTCCCCTCTATCACTATCCCCCACTTATCTATCATCCCCTCTGTCCCTCTTCCGCCCTTTTGTTAACCTCTTCTCGCCTTCCGTCACCCCTTTTTACCCTCCGCCTCCCTTACATTTCACTCGTTGCTGCATCTCGTGTTTCTCAAAAGAACTTCGGGGGTGATTTCCAGGAGCTCTCGATGGTGTGTTGATGTTGTAGCTAAGGTTGTGAACGTGGCGTGTGGCTGGAGGAAAGACTAAACAATGGTATTTAAGGGAAATTTCGAGGAGATTTATAGGTCGCTTTCTCTTATCTGATATATTTTCAGTATGTTTTCCAGAGTGTCATAACATGGAAGGATTTTTTTTCTCTCTCTCTCTTGTCAGCCGTGGTATTTAACAGGGCGTGGAATGAACAGCTTCTTTTATTGGGCTGTAAAAGGTCTTCCATTGGTTCATGGGAATGTGTTAAGTGAGTCACACGAAATTTTAGACTGAAAGAATTAATCACACTCACAATGGAGTTAATGAGTAACGGTTGTCTGATGCTTCTATCTCGCAGACATCAAGGTAAAGCAGTGAATAATGGTTTATTTTTATACTGCAGCAAAAACTTGATGTAGTTCAGGTTCAGGTGCAAGGTTTGTCGAGATATAATTGGTCGGCGCTTACGTTACCTTGATTGGTCGGCACATGTATTAGTGACATTATTACCAGGCATCGGGGTCGAGGCTGGGTCTGGGGAGGCTCTGTTTTCCCTTGTTTCGACAATCAAGATTTTCATTACCTATTTTTCTATCTATTTTTAGAAGGAGGGGCATGAAACTCCCATCATTTTGTCATGTGGGGCATCACGCTCCCCTGGCACGCGCGATGGGGGCATGATGGGGTGAGGGGAGGCTGAGGGAGGGGAGAGGAGCCTGCTATGGGGGGTGGGGGAGGAAGGCAGGCTCGGCAAACTGTTGGCCGCCAGTGTTTGTGCGGCGTGGCGAGGCAGTGGGTGGAGGTCCGTGCTCCCGCTCCCTCTCTCCTTCTCAGGCTCCCGAGCGGCGGCGCGGCGAGCGTTGCATAGTGATCCTCCTGAAGCCATTCCACGTGAGAGTGACAGTTGTGTTTTGCGCGTCAACGTGACTTGTGGTGACGCCCTTGGGGAAACACGTCCCTTAAACCCTTTAGACAGTGTTTAGGTCAGAGTTGTGGACTCGCGTGGAGCACCAGGAGGCAGGAGGGCTTCAGGAAGGGCGTGAGGTATGAGGAGAAGGTTGGGCGTTTAGACGTCTGCTGCCCCTTGTGCGAGGTCTGGATGGACTTGTTGGGAGGAAAGTTTGGCAGCAGCACAGTGCCATTAGTTACCAAGTGACCGGCCACGCCTCTCACCTGCCTGCCTGCTTCCGGCGGTGTTGTGGCGTGACGGCAGGGCAGTCCAGCCCTTCCTCCCTCATCCCCAGCCTCCCCTGCGCTGCCCCCTTCCTCCCTGGCACACAAGGCTGATTTGGTGTTCATGTGGGAGTCAAGGATTAATGTGACTTATTATCATCAATTTTTCCCCGCCACCGCAGTGTGCATGTTGTGCTGACCTGTGAGGCTGCCGAGTCGCCTGAACAGCCTTTGTATCGCCGTGAGCAGCGAGATAAACCTGGCAAACATGATGCTCGGCGTATAGCTCCCACTGTCCTCGCCTTGTCACCGTAAGCGGCCGCCTCAGCTCATCAGAAAACATTACACCGTATGGTGGCAGCAACTTCCCCCCGCGGCACCCAGCTGACGGCCGCCGCCCGTCACTACCGGTGCAGACAGACACCCTCCCTGGGCCGCACTCGCTTGAGTTTTGTTGGCGCTGGTTTAACATAACGGAGTGTTTCAAGGGGACTTACGCTTTATTCTTTACATAACCCGTACGTAACAGTTCGCCTCTCCCTGTGCACGACTCAAAAGGAGCATCGCGGAACGTAGAGACCATCGTCGACATAAGCTTATGGTGCGTGGCTGCAAGGTCGTCAAAAGGACTCGACAGAGCACTGAAAGAACACCTTTGCCACGCATCTCTGGCCTGCGCCCCCCTAGTTAACCTCTGTGGCACATTCACGCCCACAGTTCTGCCTGTGTCGGGTGATGCTGGGGTGCTATGAACCCGGCCCTGACCTCCCGAGCCCCCCCTCATGGGCTGCCTCCTGAGTGTCTCAAGCAACACCTGCGTCAATGTGGTGGATTTGGCCGCCGTCGGGGGCCTCCGTGACTCTTCTCTCTACCGACGGAAGAAGTCAAGCTTTTCCTCGCGCTGCTCTGCCGCGTTCTCTGCGAGGCGCCGCGGGAGCAAAACGGAGCGTTGTTCCCCCCGGAGGCCACGCCGGCCTGGAGCTTTTGTAGCGGACGCCCTGAGAAACATACAACGCGCACACTCATTCAGACACGGCGAATGTTACGTTTGTAATTACAAGAACAAATCGTGTAATGGCGTGTGTATCCACCGGGAAATCTTCACGTCGGTCAAGCCTGGCTTCTACTCCAGTTACTACAAAAAGCAATCCCAAGCGTCCGTGAAGCGCTCTGACACCCTGAGGGCGTCACTTCACACACTCCCGACGCCCAAGCACAACGACACGCTGAGGGCAGACTCTTTCTCCTGTAGCACTGTGCTCAGGCGCTCGCTCCGACGCTCCAACTCCTTCAAGGCCAAAGGGCGCCGCTCCATGAGGTCCATCACGGCCTTCCCTCCCGACGCACCGCCGCCCGAACTCGGGATCAAACCACAAGTTTCACTTCGGCTTTCTCGCCACAGCCTGGGCCGCCGGGACACGCGGCGCTCCGTGTCCAGCAGGGAGGAGCGCGAGGCCGTGGCTGCCCTCCGCGACGCCCTGGGTAGCGACAGCATTGATGGAGACTCGCAGCGCTCCTTCAACAGTGACGACGACGACGACGACGGGTACGAGCCCGTCGGGCCGCCGTTGCCTAAAAGGAACAGCAGGAAGACCGAGTCTGTTGACTGTGCCTCCACCTCAGATCTTACAGGTCACTCCCTCAGCCTGCGAGGGACGCTGACGGCCAGTGACTTTGGACTAGTGAAGAGCGAGAGGGGCCTTGCCTCCCTGCACTTCCCCACGCCCCTCCCCTCCAACCCCACCTACTCCTCCGTGCTGGACCCCGGCCTCCACTCCGACAACCTCACCGACTCTGTCTTCTCGGCGACCAGCGATGAGGCTGAGAGTCGTGCAGGGGAAGGCGAGGATGAGGATTGGTCTGATGGGTATGCGGGGCGCGGCGGGGCGGGGGCGCGGGGTAGCAGGTCGCGGCCAAGAAGACCCCTTCCTTCTCCTCCCAAAGAGTCGCCCACAGCCTCCTCTCCGCCCAGTACAAGGTGAGGGAATCTCCTCCTTCTGCTGAACACTAATCAGTCTCATTAGGTCGCAGCAGCAGCTAGTTCAGGATCGAGGTGAAGACAATTATTCCCCTCGAAAAATCACCACCAAAAAAATATATACCTATATATTTACTCGCACAAATCGACTTATTTTGATATAGTTGGGTTTTTTTCTTAGCTTACCATCCAGACAAACTTATTACTTGTCAGGAGTCATCCAGTGCGGCTTTTTATGGCGTGTAGAAAGTGAGCAGAGAAGAGGTCGTTTGTTGCGGATTTAACGCTCTCTCTGGGTAAGAAAAGGAAAGGATTAAGGAAGAATGAAAAGACGAAGGGAAAGTGTTATATGGGAGAAAAAATTATATATCTGGAAAAATGAATGTTCTTCACTGAATGAACTGTTCTTCAAATAAATGTAGTCAGTAGTAATAGTAGCAGTAGTAGTAAAAATAGTAGTAGCAGTTGTAGTAGTAAAAATAGTAGTAGCAGTTGTAGTAGTAAAAATAGTAGTAGCAGTTGTAGTAGTAAAAATAGTAGTAGTAGTGCTGTAGTATTATCTTTAAGTCACGTTGCGTATCTGCATATTTGTTTGAAATTTCTTCCAAGCGTGTAGAGGAGCCGCTCAAATCCCCTCATCACCCCATCACTACCCATCACTTCCATCATCATCCATGTCATCATCCAACCCCATGTTGTATCTATCACCACACCGCCATCCCTTATCATTAACCACCAATCACCGCGTTATTTGTCCATTATTCCCCATCATTTTCATCATATCTAACATCACCCATCATCACTTATCATTCTTCATCATCACTCATCACGCCCATCACTATAACTCATCACCACATCATCACCATCGTCCAGGGGAGAAGGCGAGTCCACAGATTAACGCACATCACAAATTAACAAAACATCACAAACCCTCAAGACCCAAACTGGTTAGCACAATTTTGGAGATCCAGTCGGCAAAGTAACTGTTTCTCAACCAACACTACTTTTTTTTGCTCCTTCTTCTACTTAAGGATACTTTTCCATCTCCTCCCTTTGAAGCGGCAGCTAAAAACGGAACCGGAAAGTTAATAAAAGGTTGAGAAAAACACTTCTGAGTCATGGGAAGTGGTCTTTGCCCTCTCTGGAAATACGTAGATCAGATTTTTATATGTCCAGCTTACCGGCGTGACGGTACAGAAGGTCCGCCGTGACGGTTGGTCCATGGCAGCGCATGCGCAGAATTTACTGTTTTTAACCCCTTGAGACCCAGAACGTAATTTCCATTGTAATTTGGCTATCATTAGACGATTTTTAGTGAATATAAGCAATATTTTATAGATATGACCTGTTTAGTATCCTTGTCGACTAACTAATTTGGTATATTTAGTTACTTTTTGGAATTTTATGGCTCGACAACATCATTTTTTTACAGTAAAGGAAAAATATGGGTGTGAAGGGGTTAAATATAATCTAACCTAACGTAGCTACCTACCTAACCTAACCTAATTTATCTAACATAAAATAACCTAAAATACCGCCCTAGAGCGTGATATTTGGTCCGAGTAACAGCCCGCGTCGTCTGTTTGTTTACAACCACCGAGTTCTGCGCATGCGCTGGACCAACAGCCACAGCGGATCTTCTGTACCGCCACACCGGGATGACTTTTAGCAATGACAATCATGAATGTTGGTAATAATGATAATCGTAATATTAACAATTATATTAGTAGTGATATTAATTATGATAATGATAAAGCAGCTTCAATACGTCAGCAACTACAATAAAAACGGCAAAAACGAATAGGAGTGATTTGAAAATTTACAAGTGTATTAAAAATGGGTCGACAAGAAGCTTAATTGCGTTATTGTTTTCTTAAGGTCAAGAGCAGCCAACACTGTTTTGCTAAATTGTGTAAGATATTATTTTACACCTGTGCTTAATTAAGTGTCAAACACGGGTTGACAATGAGGGATTCTTTTCGTTATTTCAGTAGTTCATTCCTAAAGTTCAAATGCTGTTTCTGTTCTATTATGTTTCCTGTCTTGCATAATGTTATCAAAAACTCCTTTCGTTTTTTAACTAACAACCTGATTCATGTATTACGTTTTTGTGAACATTTGAACATCACACCTAACATGTCATTTAATTACTTTTTGTGTAATTATTGCGGTCAATTAAATACGCCATTGAATCAACGTATTAATTACACGTCACGAAGAGGGAAACGAAAGATTAACGTTATTTTTCACAAGCACTTACTTCCCTATTATGTAGGTATGATAAGGAAATGAAAACCAAAGTATGACTAAGGAAAAAAATGCCTTCACCTAGTGGCTTTAGAATACGTTGATACTAACCACAGAGGCCTTAGATAAACCCTATATTTATCCTGACTATTTAAAGCATTACACTCTCATAACTGCATTTCATCTTCTTCGTTTCTCATCTCACCTTCCTCCTCTCGTCTCTTGACTTCCTGGGTGTTGCTTTGCCCTAAGGAGGAGGTTGATCTCGCAAGGCCAGATGGCGCAGCAGTTGGCATACGAGAAAGACGAAGACAGGAGGAGGAGGAGGAGGAGGAGGAGGAGGAAGTCGCCGCTTGCAGAACTAATAAGTAGCTTCAACATTCACTAATGTCTTGCTATAACTGCGCGGTTTTTGTTTCGAGAGAGAGAGAGAGAGAGAGAGAGAGAGAGAGAGAGAGAGAGAGAGAGAGAGAGAGAGAGAGAGAGAGAGAGAGAGAGAGAGAAAATAATACTCGTATATAACCGTAAACAACTAGAGAACGATAATCAAATCAATACACTAAGAGTTATTCCTTGGATATGAAGACAGTGTTCGGTCAAAATTTTAAAGTAAGTCAAATCTGAGACCCTCTTGCTACTTTCTCTCAAATTTTATGACGTTACGTAGCATTTTTTCGATCTGTACGAATGAGGGTCTGCGGCTACAAGGACCCATCGCTCGTTGGCTGCAATCCTCGATCATCGGCCGCGCCAACACGAAGAAGGGAAGCGTGCAGTGGAGGAGGTAGCCCATAGAGAACACGTCGGTAGCCTCAGAACACGTCATCTCGCCTCTCATCAGCTCCGGATCGTTATGTGGCAGGATCATCTCTCTCGGGGTGTCGAAGGGGTAAGAACCGTAACTGCATAAATGGACCCAGTCAATCAGAGTAACCTTCCAGCCTATCCTATAGACCTTACTGGTCTTCATTCCCTTGTCGAACTCCACCATCACGTTGTCGCCCTTGAGGTTGTTGTGGCAGACTTGACGCTCGTGCAGGTCGATCAAGATGAGGCACAGTTATGCAGCACCCACGCCACCTCCTTCTGCATGGGTTTCGCCTTTGTCCAAATAATCAGCCAAGTGGCGAGGGTCCTATGTCCGTGCCGGGTCATGATGAAGGCTTCCGGCGCCACGCTCACCGCCACCACCCGCGGCACGCCCTGCATCCCCACCAGGCGCTGCAGGTGTGCGATCTCCCACAGGAAACGATAGCGGCTCTTCGTGTCTTTCTTCACCTTGATGCAGAGCGGTGTCTTGACGTCTGCAAGGGTCAGTTCGTACACGCGGCCGGTTAGTCCCTCCCCCAGCAGCTTATCGGAGGTCAGATAAGGAATCATCATCCGGCCGTCCACCACCGCCAACCCGCTCTCCCGCATTAAGGTCATGTCCATGTGCCTCGGGTCTTTCGGGTGAAGGTTTCCCCTGATCCTCGACGCTGCGGCCTCCATCGCTCTCAAGGTCAGGCGGGAAGGGCGGGTTGGAGGGAGAACAGGGAGGCTGCGTTGTGTCTTATCCACAAACGCCGCAATGAAGATGAATGCCATGGTAATCTTGCTCATCAGCCCCACAGCCAGCACGGTCGCCGCCACCCACCCGCTGCCCCCACTCCGCCACAACGCGAGGTCCAAGGCGCCGGACAACACCCACAGCGCCACCAGCATGGGCAGCCGCTTCGACGTCCACGGAATCATGTGAAGAATAGCAACGAAAAGTAATATAACATTGTGACATTCCCGGAGATCAGTGAGACGGAAAGTTCAAGCAGTTTTCACCCACAATTTAACCCCTTCACGCTCAGATCTTTCCTTTGCTATATATAAAATCGTCTGTTGTTAGCCATAAAATCACGAAAAAAGTAACTTAATATACCAAATTTACTAGTAGACAAGGATACTGCAGCTCATATATATTAAAATATTGTTTATATTCATTAAAATGGTCTGATGTTATCCAAATTACAATGGAAATTACGTCGTGGGCCTCAAGGGGTTATTAAGGTCCATCACTAGCAAACAGTATTACTCGAAAAGCAGCAACTTGTGTGTGTGTGTGTGTTGTGTGTGTGTGTGTGTGTGTGAGACAATTAATGGCTGTCACTTCACTCAATATAACAACCCTGTGACTCTCCCACTAATGTCTTCTCCCCCCCTCCTCCTCCCCCCTCCTCCCCTCTGCCTCCCCACCATCACCGTAACAAGTGGTGCGTGGGATGGCGCTGTAACGGTGTCCCTCCTCTTTTAAAGTAACCTTCCCTCCCTGCCCCCTTCCATCCCTGCCCCCCCTTCCCTTCCCTCCTTCCTCCCATCCCTGCCCTCTTCCCTTCTCTCCCTGCCCCCCTTCCCCCCCTTCCTTGCCTTCCCCCCCTTCCTTCCCTCCCTACCCTCTTCCCTTCCATCCCTGCCCCCCTTCCTCCCCTTCCTTGCCTCCCCCCCCTTCCTTTTCTCCCTTTCCCCCCTCCCTTCTTTCCCTCCCCCCCTTCCCTCTCTTTGTCAGACTGACTTAGCCATATTGACTGACCTTCCCCGCCGTTCCTCACACACGTTCTCGCTTCTCAAGAGGATCCTCACTGTTGCAATTTACAGTATTTTACGCCATCGTGTTTCCTTCAAGCACATAAGAGTCAGTTTATACAGTAGACATTGCACTCGCACTATATACATGAATACTGACATTAGACACCCTCTCAGCCTCGTAAATCCAGGTTTTGATCGGGAATACGTGAAGGTGGAAGTGTCTTTGGATTCTTACATGATTTTCACCTTTATCTTTTTCTTACGAGCTTGTGAGGATGATAATGTTATGTTATTCTCGAAGTTGACACGTGCCTGGTGAAGAATATAGAAGAATACCTGATATGTCTTGCTTTTCCTTCACGTTACAAAGGAATACAAAGGAAGAACAGACAGCAATAGCCCTACTGGCCCAAAACGAGGCTGCCTGTGTGACTACTTTCGACCGCTATACTGTCTTGGTGTTGGAGGTCAAAGAATAGCATAACAGAATAGTTACGAAAAGAAAAAAAGGAAAGGAATGAAAGAAAGGAATAGGTTAGAGTGGCAGTGAGGAAAATAAACAATATTAATGAAGGGGAGGATGGGGTGAGGGGAGGGGAGGGGCTGAGGCATAGGGGGGTGGCAGGGGGTGTGATGGGGGGGAAGGGAAAGGCAAGTAGGAAGGGAGTGGTGTTGGTAATTATATTTATTAAGGAACCACAATAATGTACTACCAGGTGACATATATTCGTAATTATCAGTCGCATTTGTGTGTCTGTCAAGTACGATTTGTTTAGTGCTTTTTTGTTATCTCTCTCTCTCTCTCTCGCTCTCGCTCTCGCTCTCGCTCTCGCTCTCGCTCTCGCTCTCGCTCTCGCTCTCGCTCTCGCTCTCTCTCTCTCTCTCTCTCTTCTCTCTCTCTCTCCTCTTCTTCTCTCTCTCTCTCTCTCTCTCTCTCTCTCTCTCTCTCTCTCTCTCTCTCTCTCTCTCTCTCTCTGTTGTTGTTATTAAAATTTTGTCAACACTGGCTGACACGAGCTCTTGCCTATAGCAGCCCGCCTGTGAATCATGGCATTAAAAAAAAAGATTCTCTCTCTCTCTCTCTCTCTCTCTCGCTCTCGCTCTCTCTCTCTCTCTCTCTCTCTCCTCTCTCTCTTCTCTCTCTCTCTCTCTCTCTCTCTCTCTCTCTCTCTCTCTCTCTCTCTCTCTCTCTCTCTCTCCACAAACATATATTTTTCACCCCTCAAGACGCTTTTTTCCCCGCACAGTTATCAGCACACCCTCAATGCTTGCCGACGCGTGAGCTTACACAGCCTTCTCACCCCATAACTGCACCTTACCATAACATTGCCGCCCTGTTGGGAAGGTAAACTGAACTCTCTCATAATAAATTGGGTCCTGGCGCTCTATTGTGAGGTGTGACGGAGAATTTAACGCTACTAGAAAGGCTTATAGTATTTTTTCCCCTTTATCATGCATGTGTGTGTTTATTATCAGTTTGTTTTAGAGGACAGATGCCATATACGTCTATAGTTCTTCAGGATCCATTTCTGTTTCATCTTTTCACCCCCTAATGAGTCGCCTTTAGTATGCCTGCTGTCTCGTATGATGCAAGCAACAGTGTTTTCTCCATCTGCTATCCGTACAAGCCATATGTCAAGTCTATATTAATTTTTTCTTGGTTTATTAATATGCATGTTTCTTATATTCTTTCATTTATTTTGCGTTACGGCTGTATTGGAGAGTTATTTCGGCGCTTATTTTATTTTTGTTTTGCATTGCCGTCTGCCTGGTTCCAGTGGCTTGGTTCCTGATAGTCATGCTTTACTTATATTCTTGCATTTATTTTGCGTTTCGGTTGTATTGGAGACATATTTCTGCACACCTTTTTTTCGCATTGCCGTCTGTCTGGCTTCAGTTATTTGGTTCAACATAAAGCTTGTAGGTACGCGAGCTATTATGGAACTTAAGGTGTGTTGACGCTTGAGCAATGCGGTCCATCTTTCCTTTTTATGAGTCTTTTAATGTTCAAACCCGTATGTTATAATATGGCAGTACATTGTTTGTGTGTGTGTGTGTGTGTGTGTGTGTGTGTGTGTGTGTGTGTGTGTGTGTGTGTGTGTGTGTTGTGTTGTGGTGTGTGTGTGTGAGTGTGCTGTGTTTGTATGTGTGTGTCTGTGTTGTTGTGTGTTTGTGGTGAAGCGTCATATCCTGCGATGACCACGTTATTACTGTACTCAATCATCATCATTATGTTTGTGTACTGAATATTCTGTTTACCTCCTCCCGCCCCTCTTCTGCGTGACGCGGCAATTCCTCCCCGTGGCCAGCTGCTGCTATGCTCGCGGCGCCTCCCACTCTCCCTTTGTTAAGCCTGTTATGAGTGGTAGTAGTAGTAGCAGTAGTAGTAGTAGTAATAGTAGTAGTAGTAGTAGTAGTAGTAGTATAGTAGTAGTAGTAGTAGTGGAGAGTCGTAGTAGTAGTATATGTATATAGTAGTAGTAGGAGAGTCATAGTAGTAGTATATGTATATAGTAGTAGTAGGAGAGTCATAGTAGTATTAGTAGTAGAAGGAAGAGCTTGAGGAGTAGTATTAAGGTTGTAGTAGTAATAGTCGTAGTAGTAGTAGTAGTAGTAGTAGTAGTAGTAGTAGTAGTAATAGTAGTAGTAGTAGTAGTAGTAGTAGTAGTAGTAATAGTAGTAATAGTAGTAGTAGTAGTAGTAGTAGTAGTAGTTAGTAGTAGTAATAGTAGTAGTAGTAGTAGTAGTAGTAGTAGTAGTATAGTAGTAGTAGTAGTAATAGTAGTAGTAGTAGTAATCAGTGGCGGCTCGTGGCATAGGGCTGCAGACTGCAGCACCCCCAGACACTCACTGCCAGGTGCATGATGCCTTTAGAGACACAGCAGAATTGATACACTAACGACAAATATATCATGATAAAAAGTCATTATATGTTATTTTCAATACGTTACTAAGTGAATTTTCATTAAAACCAGACCAAAATTTAAGTTACTAATCATATTTGCTGCACGATTCATGTCTGCGCTGCCGCCGCGCCACTGGTGAACACAATGAGCTGCAGCCGAGGCAGCTAAGTCTCGTCCCTCTCATGTTTACAGTGCGTGTGGACGGTGTGGTTAAATCGTGCTTTCTTTAATTACCCTATGACGATGGAAAATCCAGTGAAGTATTTGCAAAACGTCAACTTATCCCAGCTGACATTAAATGAAAAGACTGAAATCAAGCAGTACCGACTTTATTTTCAAGTAATACTGTAATACTACCATCACCACCTCAGCCATCCCCTCTACCACCTCCACCATCCCTTCTACCACCACCACTACTACCATGCCCTGAAATCCGTGAACATCAACTACATACAAATCATACCTGAGATAGGTAAAATTTGTGTATCCTACTGTTGTGTGAAGCTTGCAGTCCCCCCATTGTATTTTATCACGAGCCGCCACTGGTAGTAATAGTAATAGTAGAATCGTTGTAGTAGTAGAAGGAAGAGCGTGAAGAGTAGTATTAAGGGAGTAGCAGTAGTAGTACTGGTAGTAGTAAAAATAGGAGAGCCGTTGTAGTAATAGTAGTAGTAGCAGTAGTAGTATAAGTAGTAGTAGTAGTAGTAGTAGTAGTAGTAGTAGTAGTAGTATAGTAGTAGGAAGAGGTCAAATACGTACATTCATCTTCCATTGTATTCATCAATTCATACTCTTATTTACGTTTGAAGAGTTGATGAATAAGGGCAAATAATAGGGTGATGAATAAGGGCAAATAATAAAGAAGGGCAATAAATGAATAGGGGTTGTCCGTCAATATTGTACCTCCTGCTCCCTTCACTCCTCTGCCTCATCCGTCTTGGCTTGGACCAGGAAGACAAACACGTGAAGAGCCGCCTTGTCTTCTTAAGCTTCATTCCCTCACGCACACATTGATTAGCTTGGGCCTTTGTATGTGTGTGTGTGTTTGGTTTGTCTGAGTGTGTCTGTGAGTCTGTCTGTATGTATATATGTGCATACGTATGTGTAGTATCCTTGTGCATGTGTGATATGGATAATTAGCACGTAAGCTGAATCGAAGGTAATAGTAAATACATTAACCTAGTAATTAACAAGAGCAGAGTAGATAAGAGAATTTTGTAAATTGACTGAAGTTAAATATCTTAGAATTCTTCGTGGGTTTATCGTCTTTGTAAGCAATTTAAGTTAAGTTTGCTCTACAGTGTATGTTTTTTTATGGGAGTAGAACTGTATTACTGTGGGAGGCTGAGAGACGTGTCATGGTCTCCTCTCTCCCACCCTCTACCACGTTAAATGTTAGGTAATATAACGAGATATCAGTCCCATGTGATGTACATAAAGTATGTTTTTGGTATGTTTGCTTTGTTACAATGGATACAGAGAAATATTAATAGACGGCATGATTCTTTTTAATGATATTATTAGCACTCTTAATGCTTTCAAATATTGACTTTTTTTAAATCATATCTACCACCATCACTACGGTTACCATCACCACTTCTATTACTACCACTGTTATTTCAGCAACAACAGCAACCACAACTTACTACTACTACTACTACACTATAACAACAACAACAACAACAACCACTCCTACTACTACTACTACTAATAATAATAATAATAATAATAATAATAATAATAATAATAATAATAATATCACTATCGTCGCTATTGCTGCTCCCACCAAAATTGCACCACTACCTCCACCTCCACCACCACCACTACAACCACCACTACTACTACCACCACCATAACAACCACCACCACCACCACTACTACCAATATTACTACTACCACCACCATAACAACCACCACTACCACCACTACAACCACCACTACTATACCACCACCATAACAACCACCACTACCACCACTACAACCACTATTACTACTACACCACCATAACAACCACCACTACCACCACTACAACCACTATTACTACTACTACCACCATAACAACCACCACTACCACCACTACAATCACTATTACTACTACTACCACCACTACAACCACCACTACTACTACCCCACCACCATAGCAACCACCACTACTACTACTACCACTACAACCACCACTACTACCACCACCACTATAACAACCACTACCACCATCACCGTCATTCACTTACGAATCCTGGCATTTTCAGAACCACAGGATTCCATCGCCTGATTTTATTGTTCATTGTTGCTACCGGTAGTGTGGTTGCCCGCTCACCACTCCACCCAACCACCACATCCCTCCACACACCTCTATCCATCCCTATCCACCCTCCATCCCTACACTATCCTCTGTATTATTTATATCTCTCTATTTATCTCTATTTCTCTTATATTATCTGTCTCTGCACTTTTTCCTCTTCTCTATCTGAGTTTTCGTAAGCTATGTATTGCTTAGTCTTCTTCCCATTGACTTCTTTTGGTATGATTCGTAATTTTGCACAGTTTCCCTTGGCATATTTCTACCTCTCTGTGTCCTTGTATTATTGCCTAACTGTCCTGGCTTTCCTGTCGCCTATGATTCACACTGTCACGGCTCGGGGTTTTTTTCCGTTTTTTTCTGAACGCTCACTATTTTTTCCTTTGTATTAGATTATTTTTATCGTGCGCATGATATTTGTTTACGTTCAGTCTGATACATTACGTTTGATTTTGTGTCCTGTTGCGTACTGCCATGACCGATTTTGTTTTTACTGCAACTGCATTTTATTTTACTCTTATATCTGCCTCTTTATCTATACAAATACGTATAGTGATATATTTAGCGTACATTAAAGTCAATTATTTACTCTATCAGTTGTCTTTGATTTTATATGTTTATTTGTATGGTATTGTTTTGTTTCTTTGTTTCGTCCACTCTACAGTATCTACTTCAAGGTTGTTCATTGTGTTCCAGCTGCTAATGTATTCCCGTTGTATTCTTATTCACTGTTCTGGTCTCATCCTT
>JACEEZ010005553.1:140000-160000 GCA_016584305.1 Chionoecetes opilio | reverse complement strand
TCTCTCTCTCTCCTCTCTCCCCTCTCCTCTCTCCTCTCTCTCTCTCTCTCTCCCTCTCTCTCCTCTCTCCTTTTTTAACTGTTTTAAATTTGTAATTTTATTAGAGCTATAGCTCTGGTTTTACACTGAGTACTATTAGCTACTATAATTAAAACAGACTTTATATTTATAATAATCTAAGGCCCATCACCCGCTGTTCTCTCCATGCTTAAAGCTTGTAGGGAGGCGGGTGGTGAGGTCGGGTTTTGGGGAACTAACTGGTTTCCACGCCCACCGTAGCGGGGTAGAAAGGGAAAATAGTGGTGCTCTGTCCTAGAGAAGGCACAGTTCTTGTTCTGTCTGTGTGGGTTGACACGGTGGAGTGAGGGGCGGCGGGGCCTGGGGACTTGATGGCTCCGGGGGGGGCGTGTGGGGAATTTTGCCTTGTGCATAACACATAAACCTGCCCCATCCCTGGGGGCCCCCTGGGGGGTTGGAAGGAGTTGCCTAGTGGGGAAATTTGTCCCCTTTAACCAGTCGCTGGGTCTTTTCTGGACGCGGGCAGTGTGGCCAGGTAAGAGGGCGGGCAGGAAGACCCTGCTAGGGGGGAGTATTCCATGAGGGGAGGGTACCTGAGCCTTGTACAGGACCTCAAACCCCTTGGCATCCAGAAGGTGGAGATGCGCCGGACCAGCTGATCTCCAGGTTCGAATTTTTTAGCAACTTTCCTGGCATGACTGGTGAAGGTCTCTCCCCTCTCTCTCCCCTCCTCTCTCTCTTTCCTCCCTCTTCTCCTTTTCATCTCTCTCTCTCCCTCTCCTCTCTCTCTCTCTCTCTCTCCGTCTCTCCCTTTTCCTCTCTCCTCTCCTCTCTCCTCTTCCCTCTCCTCTTCTCCTCTCTTCCCCTCCCTCTCCTCCTCTCTCCTCTCTCTCCTTCTCTCTCTCTCTCGTCTCCCCTTCCTCTCTCACTCTCTCTCTCTCTCTCTCCTCTCTCTCTCCCTCTCTCTCTCTCTCTCTCTCTCTTCTCTCTCCTCTCTCTTCTCTCATCTCTCCTCTCTTTTTCCTCCTCTCTCCCCTCCTCTCTCTCTCTCTCTCCTCCTTTTCTCTCCTCTCTCTCTCTCCTCTCTCTCTCTCTCTCCCCTCTCTCTCTTCTCTCTTCTCTCTCGTCTCTCTCCTTTTCTCTCTCTTCTCCTCCCCTCTCTCTCTCTCTCCTCTCCCCTCTCCTCTCTCTCTCTCTCTCTCTCCTCTCTCTCTCTCTCTCTCTCTCTCCCCTTCTCTCTCTCTCTCTCTCTCTCTCTCTCTCTCTCTCTCTTCTCTCTCTCATCTCTCTCTCTCTCTCTCTCCTCCTTTCTCTCTCTCTCTCTTCCCTCTCTCTCTCTCTCTCCCCCTCTCTCTCTCCTCTCTTTCTCTCTCTCTCTCTCTCTCGTTCCCCTCTCTTCTCCCCCTCTCCTCTCTCCTCTTCTCTCTTCTCTCTCTCTCTCTCTCTCTCTTCATCTTTTCTCTCTCTCCTTTTTCTCTCTCTCTCTCCTCTTTTCTCTCTCTCCTCTTCTCCTCTCTCTCTTCTCTCTCTCTCTCTCTCGTCTCCCTTCTTTTTCTCTCTCTCTCCCCTCTCTCTCTCTCGCTCTCTTTTCTTCTAGTGTTTGGGGAGTGGGAGGGAGGAAGTGAGGAAATGATGACAGGAGGGAGAGAGGAAAGAACGAAGAGTCAGGTTTTCATTCTCTGTAATGTTTTCCCTCGCTCTTTTTTATCCCTTGACGCTCTGTTGGGTGGTTGTTTTGTGTTGGGTGTCCAGGTGGTGTTGTGACGGGGCTGGGTTGCTGTTATTTCTATCACTTATTTGTTGTTAATGCACTATGCAGATTACTATAGTCTATTCACTTAAGCTGGATTTCTTGGGAGCTGCTCGATGCCTCCCGAGTATGTAAGGACGTCGCTGATTGGCTGATGCACGCGGGCTGGGTGGTGATGGTGGTGGTATTTTGGTAGCCTCAGCCAATCAGCGACGTCCTTACATACTCGGGTAGGCATCGAGCAGCTCCCAAGAATCCAGCTTAAGTGAATAGACTATAGTCGGACTTAGGTATATATGGATAGATGGATATTACGATACATGGCTAGAGAGGGACGTGAAGACAGAAATGGACTGTTTAGTGGATAAACTAATATTCTGATAGATAGATAGACATAGATAGATAGATAGATATGCATATACAGTTGCAAAAAATAGGTAGATAGAAAGATAACTACACTAGCTTCATAACTAATAGATGAGTTGATTACACAGACATAAATATTAAAAATAGAAAGATAAGTATATGTAGAGCAATACAGATAAAAGGGTAATTATAAGATGTCTAAACTGATACAGTGATACATTCTCACACACACATTTTCGTACACATACATAACCTTGACACAGTTCTTGAGGGAGGAGAAAGTGAGCGATGATTATAGTCATCGTATAAGAAGCGATAAAAGAAGTTGTACCGCTGCGAGCAACAAGAGAGGAACAAAAAACGATGATGTTCTTAGAGATGAGCTGAGAAACCTGTGGAATGCTTGCACACACACACGCACACTCTCTCTCTCTCTTCTTTTCTCTCTCCCCTCTTCTCTCCTCTTCCCCTCTCTCCTCTCCTCTTTTTCGCTCATCTCTCTCTCTCTCTCTCTCTCTCTCTCTCTCTCTCTCTCTCTCTCTCTCTCTCTCTCTCTCTCTCTCTCTCTCTCTCTCTCTCTCTCTCTCATTAACCTTTTCTAAAACGCAACTTTGCTTTCTACCTATTTAGTACAACAATCTCTTCGCACGGTTCCGCTTCCCTGTATATGATTAATAGGGAAAATAGCAAATTTAGAGTTTCAGAAAGTTGTAGGCTGAATGTCCACGTCCATAAAAATATTAAAATTGATCCCTAGTACTTTAATTAGTGTCAGTTACAAGTTAACCTGTTTGCTTAAACTCTCTCTCTCTCTCTCTCGCTCTCGCTCTCGCCCCCCTCTCGCTCTCTTCTCTCTCTCTCCTCTCTCCTCTTCTCGTCCTCTTCCTCCTCTTCTCTCCTTCTCTCTTTCTCTCTCCCTCTCCCCTTTTCTCCTCCTCTTCCCCTTCTCTTCTTTTCCTCTCTCTCTCTCTCTCTTTCTCCCTCCTCTCTCTCCTCCTTTTCCCCTTCTCTCTTTTTCACCCGCTTAGAAGTCTAACACGCGTTGTCAAAGTCATCACTCATCTCACTCTAGTTTTTGTTATTTTTAGTGAGTTTCACCATAATTGTAGAAATTGATGGGTTTTTGACACGTAGGAATTTCCGCAGCGAGGTAATTGGCGATGTTAGTAGCGGAGCATCCTCTGGTATCTGGCTTCGGGGTATTTCCGGGGTTCTGACTCGTCTGGTTCTTAGGTTTCACTCCTGACCCCAAAGGGAACTTGACCGGTTGAGAAAATTTCACCCACGTAGCCATGTACTATAAGACAAGACAGGAGGCTCAGGTAAACTGATCTGTATACAAAGCGAGTCAAATGCCTTAATAGTAGCAAAGTGGCTATAAAAAAGGGGAAAGTTAATTTTGTATAAATGTGTAAACGAGATAAGACACAAACCTGAAAATTGGGTTGTTTACTCTGTCAAACCAATCGTTTTCTTTAGCATTGGTCAACTGACTTCTCGAGTGAAAGCTAGGGTGAAAAAATCTAATATTCGATACGCAACCTTATCTAAATAACAAGGTAATTTTTTCATCATTCTAACATTTAATTAAGATAAGTCTCAATAGTCTCAACACAAGCTTTACATACAGCGATGATTAGCAAAAGGTGAATGTTTACTTAATTTACGCGTGGGCTCCTTTCTCCTCGGTCTCCTGCAAAAGAGAAAATGGCAACACCAGAGATTAGAAAGAGTAAGCAAGCAGGCACCAGCGAACCAGTTTCCTATCAACGCTTTGGGAGAGAGGTGGCTCAGTGCTAAGGGTAAGGTGCCCAACGATAGAACACACCACGATTTGAGAATTGAGAGAACAACTGATGGATTACAAGCAGTGTGTGTGGTGCAGCCAAGCAAATAAGAACAACATTTAGCT
This sequence comes from Chionoecetes opilio, assembly GCA_016584305.1. Taxonomy (NCBI): domain Eukaryota; kingdom Metazoa; phylum Arthropoda; class Malacostraca; order Decapoda; family Majidae; genus Chionoecetes; species Chionoecetes opilio. The sequence continues at coordinate 155,954 of JACEEZ010005553.1, read as the reverse complement.
GCTGAAGATCAAACGAATAACTTTTGAAACGGAAATATCTCCATTAAGAATAATATATAAATGTATCAACTAGGAAAGAAAGTACAAGCATCGACAGTGACTTTAAGTAATAAGGTCTGTGTGTGTAACGGTTGTAAACAGAAAATCAACGAAAAAGTAAGATCAATGTCCTTTGTTTTCCTTAACCCCTTGAGGGCCCTGACGTAATTTCCATTGTACTTTGGGTATTCCATAAGACGATTTTTGTGAATATAAGCAAGATTTTATAGATATGACCTGTTTAGTATCCTTGTCGACTAACTAATTTGGTATATTAAGTTACTTTTCGTAATTGTATGACTAACAACAGACGATTTTATATATTAATGGAAAAATCTGGGCTTGAAGGGGTTAAGGTCAGCCATGTCAAGGGTGGAGTCACGTGACCTTATCCTCGAAGGGCTGTGGCAGGAAACACTCTAATTATAATTGACATTCTTTCCACTTTTCCTCCTGATCTCTTTCCCCCTTTCCCTTCTATCTTTTTCCCACGTGTTTTTATCCTTTCCTCTGCCCTCTGTGGGACTTAGAAGAAGAACTTAAGGTGGGATGTGGGAGGAATATTTTATCGTCTGAGTTTACTTATATCAAAACTTTACGTAAGGTTTAATTATGGGAAATTCTGTGATAATTTGCTTATGTTCTCTTTCATCTCGGCACACAGCCTCGTGTCCTTCTCACCACCTGCTTCCGCTCCACCCTTTCTCTCCCTTCCGCTCCCCCCTTCCTCTCCCTTCCTCTCCCCCCTTCCTCTCCCTTCCTCTCCCCCCTTCCTCTCCTCCCTTCCTCTCCCCCTCACGCTTCCTCCCTCTCTCCCTCTTTTCCCTCTCCCCACTGCCTCCTCCCCCCTCCCCTTCGCTCCCACAGCCTCCTCACCTGCCTGCATGACCAAAGGAAGCTGGAAATGTCAGTGTTTCCCCCTACCACGAGGGGTTCAACACCGTCTATTGCTTTATTCTACCCTGCTTGTCCCACATATAGTTTACTGTATAGTATTAGGACACTGCTAAATAGATACCCTCGTTATACGTAGACAACAGGTCTCATGGTATCTATTATTTCCCATGTAAACCTCCTTCGCATCTTCCTACTCTTTATTATTGCATTATTATTTCTCTTATACAAGTAGTTATAGTGTACAGTCTCGTCAGGACCTAAAAGTTTGTTGTGTTTATGTTTCTTTGGGGGCCCCTTGTCCCCTTTTCACCCCCCACGCTACCCCCTCCCCTTAAATTTTGGGCTTTTATTTTACCTTTTAAACACGAAAAAACTATAGGGGTAGAAAGGAGACCAGGCACCCTTTTGACCCAGTGGGGCTTTGCGTCTGTTTTTCCTTTTGTTTTCCTTTTGTGTTCCCTTCTCCCCATCACCCAGGAATGCAAACCTACCACCCGCTCGCCTCACACACGCTTCACTGGAGGGGATTCTCATAAAAAGTACACAATCATGCTTTTCCCGGGAGGCGCGTCTGACATGAGACCTACCTCACTATAGTTTTAATGTTTATCTTCATGGCTGACTGACTGGCTGACCGACTGACTCACTCGCTAGCCGGTTATCTGATCAGTTGTTTAGGTAGTTGAATGCTTGGGTAAATATCTGACTGGTTGATTTGATGGCTAGTTTGCAGATAATCTTAATAGCTGGCTGATCGTTAAGGTGATCGGAAGGATGGTGTGAGGAATAAAAGTGATGGAGAAAAGTTAGGTTAGGTTGCGTTAGTTTACGTTAGGTTAATTATTATGCGTTTCCTTATTTTCGGTACTTCATTTCCTTGTTATTTTCTTTCCTACATTCGATAGTTAACTAGTTAGCTAAATAGTATGATAAATCCTACAGACGTACAAGTTCAGAATTATTGGTCTTCATACTATCTAAAGGCCTGACTAAACGTTTACATTTACTTGCATGCATTTTGTCTGCAGTATATTATACTACAACTCTTATATCATTACTTACACTGGGTAACAAAAACATATGTTTTGAAAATCGTCCAGGGTTTTTCCCTGAATTAGATAATTTTTGATGCTCGGGGTCCAAAAAATCCCTTTGGTTTGTCAATCAGGTCAGGTTTTTTTGCTACAGAAATTTAAAAAAAATCGTTTTTCGTAAAAAAAAAAATTCTGCGGTCATCAGGGGAAAAACCCCCTGAGATTTTTTCCTTTTTTCCTAAAGAAATAAAAGTCACGTACCAAATTCTTTTCATTTTTTAAATTTAGTCCATAAAATTTGATAAGAAATTTATCATAATATTAGTTAAGAATGAGCTTTACGTGCCAAAATCAGATTTTCAGGGCATAAATCGGCGTTTTTTCGATTCCGTGTGTGAGCAGGGGGTTGTCTCTCCAGCGACCAGCAGTAGCCCGCCATATGACTGGCCCCCACCCCCCTGGTACCTCTCCCCATTTGGCGCATGCCTGATGGAACCTTTCCCTGCTCGCCCCTCATCCCCCCCAAGGGTTTTTCGAAATTTTCCAGTGTGAAACAAATCATCTTAATACTCATAAACACCGAGTTTTGGGAAGGCCTCTATATGCGCGCGAGTCGGGTGGTTTGCTGCCTTGGTTTTTCCCCGGAATTTGTTCACCACCTGCACAAACGTTTTCCAGCGCGCACTCAGCGTGTTCTGGATTTTTGGAATCTGTGCCCTTTATGAGCTGCCGTATTGGGGCCCATCGAAAATGCCGGGCCTTTCAGTTTCTCAATGGTCAGTCAGGAAAAGGTCGGCACAGGTAGTTGAAGCACCTCCCACCTTGTCCAGAGCGGCGTAAACTTTTTCTTTAACCAAGCTTCAAGTGTAGGGGTGGATAAATATCTTCCCCCGGGTCAACAGAGGTTCGTTTATGTTTTTTCCGCCCGGGTTAATAACGCTCTCCGCCGGCCACTCTTTCTTTACATAGGCGGGGTCTTTTCGACTGTCCCCCATCATAAAAAGCATGGGGACTTCGTGAACCCGGGCTGTGACCAAGTGAAAGTTCACCCTTTCAAGTCGACGCGAGACCATTGGTGTTCAATTGGGTTTTTCGAGCAAGTACTTCACTGCTTCATATTTTTCTTTTAGAGTTGTGGGGTGGAAAAAGGGATTGGGCGAACTGGTTCCCTTTTTGGGGAGCCACACTTCAAAGAGCGCTTCAAACTGTCAATGAAGAGTCGCCAATCCTCGGATCGTATTGAGGAGCGCCGAGTTTTAAAAAAAGACCCCCCGACATTCCGGGAGACACGAGGGCTTTTCCCCCGGCAGAAGTACCCCTGTAGGCCTCATCCTTCTAGAAAGAAAGTGATACGCGGTCCTTGCCAAGTAGATTTTCTCTTTGAGTCTGGAGGCCCAAAAGTCGGAGGAAGTCTTCGACAAGCTGGATCCGAACCCAAACATTAAACTCCCTTGTGAAAAGGGCTGCGGACTATCTTGGCTTCATACCTTTTCTGTATATCCTCGCTCGTTGTACTGGGGGCCTCGTCGCGCTGTTCGGAAGCTCTGTGAACGCTGGACGGAATTTCTTGCAGTGAGCCAGGGACGGCGGGGAGATGGAAGGGCGGGGTATGGAGGCTGTGCCCATTCTTCGGTTGATGCCATTAGTATTTATGGCGCAGAAGTAAAAATCCCCACAGGGCAAAAGGCTCCTCCAAACCATCGGGAAACCCAAAATTTGTGAAGTTTTGCGCCCCCGCCCCCGCCGGAGGTATTCCCCGATTTGCACACCGTGTGCGGTGCCCAGGACTTATCTTTGGGCACCCCGCTTGATTTAAAATAAGCCCCCAGGCGCGCTTTAAAAATCCGTGATGTTTTTCCGTCCCCTACAGCGTGTATTTTCCGCAGATGTAGCAGAAAACGTCAGGATTATTCCTGCAGACCCTCGCGCGAAGCCATCCAATAAAATGAAAGAAAAAAGAAAGATGAGCGAGTGTCAGACAATGAAATTTGAATTTTAGAATTTTGAAATTAGAAAGGGGTAATGGTGAGACAGGGATTGATTTTATTTGGTAATTGTGGAATTCCCCCTTTTTTGTTTCTGGCATTTTAATTTGATATATTTTTCAAGAAAAAAATGATTAAATCAAACCCCGATATTTGCATATGTATAGCTCGTCCGTAGGCCTATGGCTGATCTCAAAAAGTTGACCTGATAGAGCAAAATCAATGTGATATTCGGACTCAGAACACCTAAATTAGTCTAAATCAACTGAGAAACCCCTGACGATTTTTTGGCTGTTACCCAGTGTTATCATTGCATTATATTACACTACAACTCTTATATCATTACTTATCATTGCATTATATTACACTTCATCTCTTATATCATTACTTATCATTGCATTATATTACACTTCATCTCCTATATCATTACTTATCATTGCATTATATTACACTACAACTCTTATATCATTACTTATCATTGCATTATATTACACTACAACTCTTATATCATTACTTATCATTGCATTATATTACACTTCATCTCTTATATCATTACTTATCATTGCATTATATTACACTTCATCTCCTATATCATTACTTATCATTGCATTATATTACACTTCATCTCCTATATCATCACTTATCATTGCATTATATTACGCTTCATCTCTTATATCATTACTTATCATTGCATTATATTACACTTCATCTCTTATATCATTACTTATCATTGCATTATATTACACTTCATCTCCTATATCATTACTTATCATTGCATTATATTACACTTCATCTCTTATATCATTACTTATCATTGCATTATATTATGATTTACTCTTTCTATCCACCATAATATAATAGTAAGCTACTTAATGGAGAAAAGTTAGCTTAGGTTCTGTTAGTTTATGTGAGGTTAGGTTATTATCAAAGTACTCTCATACCTCACAGTACTCTCACAACCACCAATATATACTACGTCTCTTATACCATTACTTATTATTACCTTATGTTATGTTTTACTCTTTCTATCTACTATAATAACCACCAACCTCTCTCCTCAACAGCCTGACTAAACATTGACATTTACTTTCTTACATGCTATTTGTCTGCATTGTAATATACTAATCTCTTATATCATTACTTATCACCTTATATTATGTTTTACTCTTTCTATCCACCACCATAATAACCACCAACCTATACTACGTCTCTTATATCATTACTTATCACCTTATATTATGTTTTACTCCTTCTATCCACCACCATAATTACCCCCAACCCCCCTCGTCACCACCACTGAGACACGAACACCGACGTAATTACTCATTTACCCTCGGGCTTATAACGCTTCCCCCCCACCAGGTGTCTGAGCAAGGGGTGGACGTGGGCCTGAGAGACGAGGACGGCGCCACTCCCCTTCACTTCGCAGCCTCCCGCGGCCACACCGACACAGTTCGCTGGCTCCTCCGTCACGGCGCCGCGGTCGTCCTCGACAAGTTTGGCAAAAGTCCAATAAACGACGCAGCTGATAACGACCACATGGAGGTACGTATAGGGGGGGTGAGATGTGGGAGAGAGAGGAGAGAGAGAGAGAGAGAGAGAGAGAGAGAGAGAGAAAAGAGATAGAGAGGAGAGAGAGAGAGAGAGAGAGAGAGAGAGAGAGAGAGAGAGAGAGAGAGAGAGAGAGAGAGAAGAGAGAGGAGAATAGAAAAAAAAAGAAAGAGAGAGAGAGAGAGAGAGAGAGAGAGGAGAGAAGGAGAGAGAGAGAAGGAGAGAGAGAGAGAAGAGAGAGAGAGAGAGAGAGAGAGAGAGAAAAAAAAATAGAGAAAACGAGGGAAAGAAAAAAACAGAGTAAGAGAAAGAAAGTGTGAGAGAGAGAATGATAAAAAGTACAATGAGAATAAATTATGTCAATACAAAGAACAGAACAAGGCAGCAAACGACCAAAGAAAACCAAGCCGATGATAAAGTTGGATAAAAGAATGAGACAGCAGAAAGAAGCAAGAAGAATAGACACTGAATGGACGATTACAAGAATTAGGCTCAGAAAAATGTTGTTCAAACGGCTTTTGTCATTTAATCTTTTAATGATAGATAAATGAGTAGGTAGATGGATAGATCATCACCTTTTTGGGAGTGAAAAAATGAGAATAGAAAGTATTGAAAGTTAATTCAATCAGCTTATTCTGTCAAAATGTAAAAGTTGACGAAGATATCAGAACATTGTATACTATGAAGGCAGCTGTGCCGTCTGTATGTTTGTGTGTCTGTTTGTGTGTCTGTTAGTCGGTCTGTTTGTGTGTCTGTTAGTCGGTCTGTTTGTGTGTCTGTTAGTCGGTCTGTTTGTGTGCCTGTTAGTCGGTCTGTTTGTGTGTCTGTTAGTCGGTCTGTTTGTGTGTCTGTTAGTCGGTCTGTTTGTGTGCCTGTTAGTCGGTTGTTTGTTTTGTCTGTTAGTCGGTCTGTTTGTGTGGTCTGTTAGTCGGTCTGTTTGTGGGTCTGTTATTCGGTCTGTTTGTGTGTTGTTAGTCGGTCTGTTTGTGTTGGTTAGTCGGTCTGTTTGTGTGTCTTTTAGTCGGTCTGGTTTTGTGGTCTGTTAGTCGGTCATGTTTTTGTGTGTTTTTAGTCCGGTTGTTTGTTGTGTTCTGTTAGTCGGTCTGTTTGTGTGTCTGTTAGTCGGTCTGTTTGTGTGTCTGTTAGTCGGTTTGTTTGTGTTGGCTGTTAGTGGGTTGTTTGTGTGTCTGTTAGTCGGCCCTGTTGTGTGCCTGTTAGTCGGTCTGGTTTGTGTGTTGTTAGTCGGTCTGTTTGTGCTGTTAGTCGGTCTGTTTGTGTGCCTTTTAGTCGGTCTGTTTTGTTGTGTCTGTTAGTCGGTCTGTTTGTGGTCTGTTAGTCGGTCTGTTTGTGTGTCTGTTAGTCGGTCTGTTTGTGTGTCTGTTAGTCGGTCGTTTGTGTGTCTGTTCGTCGGTCGTTGTGTGTCTTTTAGTCGGTCTGTTTGTGTGTCTGTTGTCGGTCTGTTTGTGTGTCTGTTAGTCGGTCTGTTGTGTGTCTTTTTTCGTCGGTCTGTTTGTTTTTGTCTGTTAGTGGGGTCTGTTTTGTTTGTTGTCGGTTGTTGTGTGTCTGTTAGTCGGTCTGTTTGTGTGTCTGTTAGTCGGTCTGTTTGTGTGTCTGTTAGTCGGTCTGTTTGTGTGTCTGTTAGTCGGTCTGTTTGTGTGTCTGTTAGTCGGTCTGTTTGTGTGTCTGTTAGTCGGTCTGTTTGTGTGTCTGTTAGTCGGTCTGTTTGTGTGTCTGTTAGTCGGTCTGTTGTGTGTCTGTTAGTCGGTTGTTTGTGTTTTGTTAGTCGGTCTTGTTTGTGTGTCTGTTAGTCGGTCTGTTTGTGTGTCTGTTAGTCGGTCTGTTTGTGTGTCTGTTAGTCGTTGTTTGTGTGTCTGTTAGTCGGTCTGTTTGTGGGTCTGTTCGCGGTTGTTTTGTGTGTCTGTTAGTCGGTCTGTTTGTGTGCCTGTTAGTCGGTCTGTTTGTGTGTCTGTTAGTCGGTCTGTTTGTGTGTCTGTTAGTCGGTCTGTTTGTGTGTCTGTTAGTCGGTCTGTTTGTGTGCCTGTTAGTCGGTCTGTTTGTGTGTCTGTTAGTCGGTCTGTTTGTGTGTCTGTTCGTCGGTCTGTTTGTGTGTCTGTTAGTCGGTCTGTTTGTGTGTCTGTTAGTCGGTCTGTTTGTGTGTCTGTTAGTCGGTCTGTTTGTGTGTCTGTTAGTCGGTCTGTTTGTGTGTCTGTTAGTCGGTCTGTTTGTGTGTCTGTTAGTCAGTCTGTTTTTGTGTTCTGTTAGTCGGTCTGTTTGTGTGTTGTTCGTCGGTCTGTTTGTGTGTCTGTTAGTCGGCCCTGTTGTGTGTCTGTTAGTCGGTCTGTTTTTTGTGTCTGTTAGTCGGTCTGTTTGTGTGTCTGTTAGTCGGTCTGTTTGTGTGCCTGTTAGTCGGTCTGTTTGTGTGTCTGTTAGTCGGTCTGTTTGTGTGTCTGTTAGTCGGTCTGTTTGTGTGTCTGGGTGTCGTGAATGTTCTAATGCATTACTAATTCCAGGTCAATAATATCAATAACAATTTTATATAATTTCTTCACAGGGATATATGACACTATGGACTACTATAAAAAGTATGCGTGTTGTCCAGGGGAAAGGTTAACAAAAAATAAAATAATTGATGTGACTGCATGTTTTGCTTCGTTAATTAATGCGGTAGAATTGATAAGCAAGTGAAGCAGCGCGTGTTTAGATTTAGATAGTACAGAGTGTCAGAAGAAGTAGACTAGAATAACAACTTTGACGCGTCCTTCTTTGGTGGTGTTTGTGACTGCAGCTTGCACGTCCCAGACCAGTTGTGTTAAGGATTTCTTTTGACCCGTTAACTTTTAATGAGGCTCTTGTCTAGTCACGCTTATCTTGACCACTCACCCACCCGCCCTCCACCTGAAGAAAGTCGTTGTGGATCAAAGTCTCCAAATTTCATATGATAAGTGTCACTCATAATAATTCCGAACCAGCAATAAAACCGAAATCAGGTATTGTTTGTATTGTAAACGAGGTCAATTATATTACTTATTCAATTTTATGAGAAAAAAAATCAATAGAAATATGAGTAATATCTAACAATAGCCTCCTTTATGAAGAATTGTTTTCAGATTTTATAATGCTGCTGATTGTTATTTTTTTACTTCATTAGTGGAATCCTAATTATTGTTCTATATATGTCTCACACTACTGTGAGTGATAAATGTAATCCCCCCAAAGTACTTTGTTAACAAGAAATAGCAGTGTTTAAGTTGAAGCTATTTTTGCTGTTGTTGAGGTTTTTGGTTGCATGGAAGTATTGCAATGGTTCTGCTGTACAGTGTTGTTATGGCTGGTACTCACATCACAAGGTTATGAATAGTAAGAGACGCTGGCTAGAAAGAAGCAGAGATCCACCCTGGCGGGGAAGAGAAAGGGCAAAAACCAAAAAATTGTGGCGTTCACAGCTTTGGGGGAGTGCCCCTCACTCCCCTTTGGGCCGCTTGTGAAGGCAGTGGTACCTTGGACGTCAGGGGTGGGCCAAAGGTCCGATGCTTTTTCGACCATTCAAATATAAAATGTTTCCCCAAACAAGAAACAGAAGCTGGAGTCTTTAGTTTGAGGGGGGGCGATGGCAGGTCCATGCCCCCCGTCATCCTAACGGGAAACAGACACCGCACAGCTGGATCCTCCGGGGCAACATTGTCCTCTGTATCCGACAGCAGGGGATTCTCACTCAGAATTCACCCTCGAGGATCATTTTGGGCCTTTTTTCACTTTTACCCTTTAAAAATAGACAGTAAAAATAATTCACGTTGTCCCTTAACTCAACAACACTGGTCATGGCTCAGGCCCAACGGCGAGTCACTCCGGTCACCGCCTGAACGGTGTCATTTGTCATGTGATTAATTGTGCCCACCCGGCGGCGGCTCACGCGTCACCGTGCGGCGTGTAGCTGCTGCCATCACCCTCACCACACGCTAAGAGACCCGCTACAATCGTCCAGCGTCTGTATAGCTCTGGTATAGCCTTCCAGTCACTGCCTTATACTGAACATACATATTGCAAGGGTTCAGTATTCCAGTGGCAGTCTTGTACATCGGACACTGTGAAGGGCTGAGTGGCTGTCCGCAACGTATTTATCAAGCAAGTTGTTATCAATAATGTCGTTAATGTTGTTGCCAGTGTGCATACAGTTGTAGTTTCATGGATTGAAGCTTTGTTCGGAATTGTGAATAATTGATTCGGTTGATCCATCACTAATCATGCAATCAACCTGAGCTGTGTACACTGCCACTCACCATTTCCCTCACCAAACTTTGCGTGCCGTGTATTCTGATGAGGATCTTACACGTTTTATCCCAACATGTGCGCGGCTGAAAGATGACTACTCCTAGTGTTACTCAGATATCTAAGAAAATTTACACTTTCCAGAAAATCATGGAAGCAAAGAAAATAAGAATATCAATATTTCATTTATCAATTAATAATAGTGGTGAGTTCAATGCGTAAGTCCGTACCCATCCAAGCTCATCAGTATTTTGTTTTTGTATCAAAGATCTTTCTGCCCCGAAGCACAATAATACACAGCAGTACAGCCCTTGACTCTCCCCCCACAGGCGCTGCAGCTGCTGGTGCAACACGGCGCCACGCCAGACTACGCCACTGACTCTGACTCCGCTGACTCCGGCTCGCACCACCACCGCTGCTCCTGCCACCAAGGCCTCTGCGGCGCCAGCAAGGTCAGGCGCCAGCTTCATGTTGATCCAGTGTGTTACAATTATACTTTTTAACACAATTACTGATTTGAAATGTTACTTTATTACACTTTACCTTTGATTTGAGTCTCGACATTCCTCTTTTCTTATAAATGACATCTTAATTATCTTATTAATATTTCTTATCTTATTAATGTATCTTGATAGAACTTAAATTTGGAGATCAATTCTCTATATTTGACTATGACTTCTTTTTTGTGTCAATTCGTATGTTTCACCCTCTTTGTATGAATCAAACTATTGCTTCTGACCAAAAGCACTATCATTTTCATTTATTATTTGAAAACACATCGCATTACTGTAGGACACTTTTTTCACTCTACAAGATTGATTATAAGTGGTATGCACAACTACATACCACCATATCCAGCAACAAAAAAAAAAAAACTACATTCCATAATATATACTTTCTTTTCTATTTATGTGATTCCAAAGACATTCCCTTCCTGCCACACATTCGCCTTTCCCCACCACCTGCTCTACTCCTGGTCTTCTCTCGTTCCTCACGACAGGACTCAGAATGCTCAGGCAGCGGCTCAGAATCCTGCAACTCGTCCTGTGAGAGCGACTGTCACCTGTCCGGCCACAGCTCAGACTCCGGCGTGCATCAGGAGCCGTTTTACCTTCATCCCCCAAGCACCACCACGCCCCCGGAACCACAGACTAACGAACAGGACACCGGCAAACAGAAGGACAAGAGTAGCTTCTTCCTCAACCCTCTAAGCGACCTCAAGGAAGCCTCTGAGAAATACAATAAAAGCAAAGCAGAGGCTGGTAAGGAAGGGAACAAGAAATCAAAGAAGCCGTTTTTCCTTCACAAACCAGAAGCTGTGTCTTACCATCGTGTTCAGGAGCTCTTCGTGGGTAAGAGCAAGAGTGATGGGAAAGGGAAGAAGAGTAAGAATGGTAAAGAAAACGGAGCCAAGGACGCTAAGAGAAACGGGAAGGTCGACGAAGAGGAGGAAGGCGTAGAAACTGGGAGTCAAGGAAGTGAAGAAAACGGGAAGACGCATTCGGGAGAGAAGAAAGGAAGGGTTGACTATGAAGGGAGGAAACTGCCCAAGATTCCAAGTTGCTCCTCCTCGTCATCGTGTCCCTCCTCCTCCTCTCCCTCACACTCGGCCTCGTCCCGTGCTCTCCACTCCACTCTGAAAGGTAAGTTACTGTTCTGCCTTGATTTTTTTTTTTTTTTTTTTGTGACTTCTTTTTTCATAAACTTCGTGTTTTTTTTCATTATTTTCTTCATTCTCTTTATTTGTTTTGTTTTCTTCTCTTTCTTTTCCCTTTCTTTATATTACTTTCTTCTTTTCTTTTCCCTTTGTCTTCTTTTCCCTTTTCATTTCTTCTTTTTCACCTCTTCCTCTTCTTGTTCTCATTATTCCTCTTCTACGTCGTCTTCTTCTTCTTCTTCTTCTTCTTCTTGATAAAAACCTCAGTCGTTGTGTCACTTAACCTCAATAATTTCTAACCTGCCTTTTCTCCTTTTTCTTCTTATTGTTATTAGTATTATTGGGGCAGGATTTCAGTGTTCCAGAATCGCGCCCGTCTCCCTGCAAAGAACACTAGTGCTATAAGGTTCCTTTGGTACCCATAAGACACGGGCTATTTTTCCGTCGTTGATCACTCATTTCTGACATTATAATCTGTATTGTAATTACTTGCAACACAACTTAACAAGGCGGGTTTAAAGGCTAGACTTTTCTTTGGATGTCTTTGTGTAACTTCATCTCCAGGTAAGTTTAATGACCTACATTTTTCATTATTCAGTCATCGAGTTCACGCATTAATATGTATAATGAGCACCCGGGCAGCGCCAATCACCTGTCCTATTTACATGTTTGATATACGGCTGTCAACAAAGTGCAGCAATTTAGTACAGTCTCCGTTCCGAATTAAATCTTTCTCTGTGACAAGGCGCGACTCAAGCGTTTTCTATCGTGGCGCACGAGGGACACCCAAGCATTTCTGATGTCGATAACTCCAGCTGAATGTCTAGTAACGCACGCCACATGACTCAAATTAATGTACACAGTGGCGTCGTTTGGGTATGACAAGGTATGGCACTCGCCATACCTTGGCGAGTGCCAAGGTATGAAAAAAATGGTAAGAAAAAAAAGAAGAAAAAAAAAGGGGGGGGGTAGTTTTGGCCTTATCTCAGCCCACCCACCAGCCAGCCGCTGTAGTTGTAGGTGCGAGACGGTGGTTTAAAATGTTTATATCCATATAAAATGAATCGGTTTGTGAATGAGAATTTGCTCCCAAATATACGTCAGATTGCAGGAAATGCATGCAAAAACCTTAAAAAAAATTCTGAGGCCCTTGAGTGGGCCCCAGACCCACGCCGTGAAGGGCTTCGCACCTACGGCGCTCGCCCCTACGTCAGTCCTGAGATATTACAAGTGAAAAAGCAACCCGTGCAAACATAAGTTTAGAGAACAAAAAATGTATTCATATGTAGAATTTCCCGAGAAAGACAGTGGTAATAGTCCCAATTCTCAAAATTAGGCCCCGCCCCCTTAAAATGGCCGCGCGCGTGCAGAATATAGAAAAAAGTTAAGTCAATTCGTATACATTGGCCAGAAGCGAACAGCTCTATCATCTAGATGAAATTTAGCAGACATTTGTTATATATGTTCAAAACAGTCGAAGTGAATAACTTTGAATATTTATAGAAAAATTTTGTCACCTCTTTTCAACCCAGTCAACGACGGGTGTTTCTACTAGTGTCATATAAAAATTAATTGTATAGACTCACAACTCACCAAAATGGACTATTGCACAACTGATTTGAAAGAAAAAAATCTTCCACGGTACCTTGCCATGCCTTGGCTTGTGCTGAAATGGCACCACTGAATCTACACCATGACTGTCACCTATAATAAGCTTTATTTTTTTTTTCTCTCTTTTTTTATTTTATACATTTGTGCCCATGGCGCTTGTAGGCAGTACTGCGACTTCCAGGGGTGGGATGGTAGGCCCTGGAGGGCCTTTCATCCCACGAGTGAAAGCCCTCACGCACCAAACAACAGCCAACACAGCCCTCAAGTTTAGGCCCTCCAGGGCCTTAACTTGAGGGCTGTGTTGGCTGAAGGTTGGCCCTCGCCCGTGGTGGCGCAGGCAGGATTTTTATAGTGACGCCTGTGATTAGAGGTTATGCTATCCCCCTGTGTCCTGATGCACTCGCAATCGAAGGTTGAGTTAATGGGCAGCATGTGGGTGTTCTTAGGCCACTCGACGGTGCAGAAAGATTTTAAGTGGATATTCGCCCTCATTCGCTCGGTCACCGAGCACGCCATTCGGAGACGCTAACCACTCTGCTACCGCCTCCCTAAAATGTATTTCTTTGCATTTCATGTATTGCAATGTCGCCACATTGCAATTATTTTATTATTTGAAATATGTTAAATAATGTCATGAAGAAGAAAGGCTTTTGTTTTGCTCCAGAAAGTGAAAGATAAAAAATTATATATCAGAGCGGCTCAGTGAAAAAATGTAGCTATCAAGTTATTATTGTTCTGATTATTGATATACTTCAATACACACTTCTACCTGTGTACAATGTAATTTCCATGTATCGGGAGCATGTCAGATAGGTCATTCCAGGCTGACATGAAAAACTTGGCTCAACAATGCGATTGAATTGACTATGCCGAATGTTGGCCAATTTTCTTTTTGATAAGTAAACTCACATCACTTTCTCCTGTGAAGCAATAGTTTATTTTTCCTCCATCTGAAAGTGAAAACGAAATTTGATTTTTGTGATGCAAGTCACTAGTAAAACAAAATGACACAAATAATATACAGCCAGAAGTGTTTCTGGCGCATAAAACACGCATTTCAGTACAAATTGTTACCCAAAAAAAACGTACAAAGAAATATCAAAGAAAATAATAGCACAAACATCACGGCTATTTCACCAGGAAGTTCTAAAGGATTTTTTGTTAAAGAGATTTACCAATATAGCACCTCGGATGTTCATGTTCCTAGTAAATAGAATAATCGAATACTCTGAAAAGACTAACCTACAGCTCTCACCTTCACAAATAAACACAACATACGCGTGGTATACGTACGTACATACTGTAAAAGGACTAAAGCTCTCACCATCAGAAATAAACACATCACGCGCGTGTTACAATTGACTTAGCATTGACTTGAGCCGACGTTGAACCACATTACCGTTACTTATATTATGATCAAGTGGAAAAATGTAGGAAAGTAGTGGAAAGGTGTTATGTTTAGGTGCAGCAAACAACCCCTAATTGTGTTACCTCAAGGCTCCACCACCACCACCACCACCACCACCACCACAACTGTCACTCTATCTCCTTACCATCACACTACCACCACTACCACTATTCTATTAACATCCCAGGAACTACCATACCCTCATCACCATCCTCTGTTCCTTCACCATCATCTGCTCGGTCACCATCATTCTCTTTCTCCCTTCATCATTCTATTCCCTTCACTATAGCATCGTACCTCTTCACCATCATCTCCACCTTTCATCACCATATTCTTTCTACCATCGTTTGTCTTCTTTATTTTATCGTTTTTTATATTCCTCCTTTCCATAATTTCTCATCATGTCACCCTGCATCACCATTTCTTTATCGGCATCAATATCTTTCTCACTCTTCCTCTCCTCTCCTCACTTTTCGTTTTCCTTTGCTTTCATTCCTCCATCACTTTCTACACGGTAAGGGAGTCCTCATCTTTCTTGAAATTGCTGCTTGTATGACTGTAAAGAAAATATAGGGAAACACTCTCTCTCTCTCTCTCTCCTCTCTCTCTCTCTCCTCTCTCTCTCTCTCTCTCTCTCTCTTTCTCTCTCTCTCTCTTCCTCTCTCTCTCTCTCTCTCCTCTCTCTCCCTCTCCTCTTCCTCTCTCTCTCTCTCCTCTCATTCTCTCTCTCTCCTCTCTCTCTCTCCCCCTCTCTCTCCTCTCTCCGTCTCTCCCTCTCCTCTCTCTCTCTCTCTCTCTCTCCTCTCTCTCTCTCTCTCTCTCCTCTCTCTCTCTCTCCTCTCTCTCGTCTCTCTCTCTCTCTCTCCTCTTCTCCTCTCCTCTCTCTCTCTCCTCTCTCTCTCCTCTCTCTTCTCTCTTTTCTCTCTCTCTCTCTCTCTCTCTCCTCTCTTTTTTTTTTTTTTTAATAGCCAGAATCATAGTATTGTAAACATCCCAACTTGATATAAAACACTGAGGAGTACATAGAGAAAGAAAGTTTCATACACAGATATAGTTCAGTTTAGTAGTCTGGAACTTTTGGTACTCGACTGTACATATGGGGAGAGAGAGAGAGAGAGAGAGAGAGAGAGAGAGAGAGAGAGAGAGAGAGGAGAGAGAGAGAGAGAGAGAGAGAGAGAGAGAGAGAGAGAGAGGAGAGAGAGAGGAGAGAGAGAGAGAGAGAGAGAGAGAGAGAGAGAGAGAGAGAGAGAGAGAGAGAGGAGAGAGAGAGAGAGAGAGGTCAGGAAAAAGATTGAAGAGTGGTAGAATTTCCCCAGAAGGCTACTTAACTTAATTTTTACTGTACCATTTGAAGACAACATGGAATAGCCCCACACCTTACCCTAATGGTTGAAAGAGGGAGGGGGGGGGAGGGAAGGGGGGGAAAGGAATGTAATGTGAAGCTATAAATCGTGGTTGTCGTCTCTTTATCTCTCACTTATTTCATTGTCATTACCGTGATTATTC
>JACEEZ010005553.1:127500-135000 GCA_016584305.1 Chionoecetes opilio | reverse complement strand
CCAGAAAATAATTGATCGTTTACATTGTTACCGAGAAAAAGTGTCAAAAGAAGAAAACTATCGTACCTCTTATTATCGTGTTGAAAAATATGCCTATGATAGAAAGTAGAGGATGTGTGTGTGTGTGTGTGTGTGTGTGTGTGTGTGTGTGTGTGTGTGTGTGTGTGTGTGTGTGTGTGTGTGTGTGTGTGTGTGTGTATGTGTGTATGTGTGGATGTGTGGATGTGTGTGTTTGTGTTTGTGTGTGTCTGTCTGTCTATCTGTCTGTCTTGTCATCCCATCTCACTCTCACAAGAAAACAAGTGAAATACGAGGAGATTAGTGTCATTTATTCCATCATATATATCATTACTTGATGAAAAATGAAAGTATGTACAATATCCGTTTATTTATACATAGCGAATAATATAACAAAAAACATCAGATCATTCCCTTCGCCAACTTCCTCGAGAAAAGTGACATATTATCACTTTTAATTTTGTTTCTTGGCTACAATGACGAGAATACAATGGCTGAGAATACCTGTCTCTCGCTCACCTGTGTTGTGTCACCTGAAGGGAAGGAACATGTCGCTATCAGGCTGTAAAGAAGAGCCGAGGTGCCTTCTGGCGGGCTTGGAAAGTGGCGTCGTAAAGGGAAGATAAAAATGCATGGCAGTAATTTCAGCTTCCTCTTTCGTGTCTCCTAATTTTTTTCTCATGTTTTTCTTTTCGTTGCACTTTCTCTCTTCCTCCTTTCGCTCTTGTGGCGGTGACTTGTAGGCTTCCTCTTTGTATTGGATAAGGGTGTTGGATAAGAGTGTTGGATAAGAGTGTTGGATAAGAGTGTAAGAGATAAGAGTGTTGGATAAGAGATAAGAGTGTTGGATAAGACTGTAAGAGATAAGAGTGTTGGATAAGAGTGTTGGATAAGAGATAAGAGTGTTGGATAAGAGTGTAAGAGATAAGAGTGTTGGATAAGAGTGTTGGATAAGAGTGTAAGAGATAAGAGTGTTGGATAGAGTGTGGAAGAGAAGAGTGTTGATAGAGGTAAGAGATAAGGTGTTGGATAAGAGTGTTGGATAGAGATAAGAGTGTTGGATAAGAGTGTAAGAGATAAGAGTGTGATAAGAGTGTTGGATAAGAGTAAGAGTGTGGATAACGTAGTGAGAGATAAGAGTGTTTGCATCAAACATTGTAAGACCATAAGAGTGTAATATAATGAGTGTTGGTAAAGAGTGTAACAACACTACAGAGTGTTAACGATAGCAAGTGAGATTTAAATATCACAAACTTTTACTATTAACCCCAAACCTAATCAATTAAATTGTTTCATTTACGCCTCACGGAATGAGAATAAGAACATACAAGAAAGATACAGTTGTTAGTTACATATTTTTCTTAGCTATGAAACACTAATCAGACTTAACTCAGCGACGAACGAGGAAACGACAACTTAGAATAGTTACCATAGGGATATAAAATTAAGACATAAAAAAAAATATAGAGAGAGATTCCTTTGTATCATATAATTTGTCTAACGAAATCTCTTAATATTAATCCTATATTTTTTTTTTCTCTCCTCTATCTATCTCTCTCTTCTCTCTCTCTCTCTCTCTCTCTCCTCTCTCTCTCTCTCTCTCTCTCTCTCTCTCTCTCTCTCTCTCTCTCTCTCTCTCTCTCTCTCTCCTCTCTCTCTCTCTCCTCTCTCTCTCTCTCTCTCTCTCTCTCTCTCTCTCTCTCTCTCTCTCTCTCTCTCTCTCTCTCTCTCTCTCTCTCTCTCTCTCTCTCTCTCTCTCTCTCTCTCTCTCTCTCTCTCTCTCTCTCTCTCTCTCTCTCTCTCTCTCTCTCTCTCCTCTCTCTCTCTCTCTCTCTCTCTCTCTCTCTCTCTCTCTCTCTCTCTCTCTCTCTCTCTCTCTCTCTCTCCTCTCTCTCTCTCTCTCCTCTCTCTCTTCTCTCTCTCTCTCTCTCTCCTCTCTCTCTCTCTCTCTCTCTCTCTCCTCTCTCTCTCTCTTCTCTCTTGCTCTCTCTCTCTCTCTCTCTCTCTCTCTGTATCGATGAAAGAAAGAAGAGTGACAGAACAATACAATTATCCTTTTAAAAGTGTGTGATGCAAGAAGGAACTGATTGACTTGATTGAAGGAATTCCGGAAGGTGATAAAAATATTCAGATGAGCGAGTGGGTGGGTGAAGGCGATCGTGCGAGGAGAGAAAGAAGGGGATGGAAGGGCTATGGAAAAGGGAAGGAGAGAGATTGAAGGTTATTAGTAGAAAGGGTGTGGTTGATAATGGTAAGTGGTGTCGTGTTTTTTCACGTTTTAACCTATAGCGCCTGTAGGCTATTATTAATTATCTTCCTTCCTTAGGTTTAATGTGTAGTCAAGTATTAATTCCATTTTTTCTATTTATCAAAAAACTAAGATTCATTCATTTTTCACATATATTTTTACTTTCCTTCCTCAATACTTTTTCATGCGTCAATTTGAACAGACATTATTTTTTCATTTTTTTCCTGCAGTAGTTCCATCGAGCGAATCTGGTTTCTTTCTTTTGTATTGTATGATAGAGCAAATTTTTTACTTCTGATACGTAGTTCTATAAATGTCTCTATATATTGTCTCATTCCACCAATACTTTTACTACAATCTACAATCAACAACTACAATGATCATACTTTATTTTCCTTATCTCTCTCTTAATTAGTGGTGATTCAAGGAAGAAATTGACATCATGACAATTTCACTCACTTGCCCGTATTTTTTCATCAGGTTCTTCGTTACCGACCAAAGGGCTTGACGCAATAATGTCTTTACGAATTGTGCTGCGAGTGTAACGTTAAGTGGCGAGGCGTTTAAGAGGCGTGGCTCCAGTGTTGTTGACTTCTGTGTGACGGGTGGGATGTCTGAGGCGTTTTTTAGGGGGCATAAGAGAGAGAGAGAGAGAGAGAGAGAGAGAGAGAGAGAGAGAGAGAGAGAGAGAGAGAGAGAGAGAGAGAGAGAGAGAGAGAGAGAGAGAGAGAGAGAGTTTATATCTACTCTAGCTTCCTCACACTACACTATATAGCACTTAAAAATCATGAAACTGAGACTTATAAGCAAGCCAGACAGACGAGATTTCATAATTAAAGCAATAAATGTCGTACTTTCGCTTCTATTAATGTCATATGTCGTAGATTGACAGGATACATTTCTACGTGAGGCCGTTTTTGTTTCCTTATTATTATGACCCGCTGGCTGGACTATTTCTGGAGCCAAAGGAAAGTTGTCAGTCTTTAAGCTTCTTATTGGTGTGATTGATATATCTGAACATTTTCATTTCCATTTTTGTTTTTTTCGTGGTTAATCTTTGTGCATATTATCAAATGTCCACAGTTGATGCTTCTTGTAGCTAAGCGTGTGTGTCGGTGTGTGTGTGTGTGTGTGTGTGTGTGTGTGTGTGTGTGTGTGTGTGTGTGTGTGTGTGTGTGTGTGTGTGTGTGTGTGTGTGTGTGTGTGTGTGTGTGTGTGTGTGTGTGTGTGTGTGTGTGTGTGTGTGTGTGTGTGTGTGTGTGTGTGTGTGTGTGTGTGTGTGTGTGTGTGTGTGTGTGTGTGTGTGTGTGTGTGTGTGTGTGTGTGTGTGTGTGTGTGTGTGTGTGTGTGTTTGTGTGTTGTGTGTGTGTGGTGTGTGTGTGTTGTGTGTGTGTGTGTGGTGTGTGTGTGTGTGTGCGTGCGTGCGTGTGTAGTTTCTTGTTATGAATATTCTATAACATCTGACGCCGTTGAAAATTAAGGTTTCGAGTCAAGCATTAGGTGTTTAAGGCCAGTATAATGACGTTGTGTTCAGCGTCATTAGTCACCTCAGCGTTCATAGTAATGCAATGAAGGTAGATTGACTGGACGCACTGGTAACCTAAATAATGTGTTTTAGTACAGTGAAACTCAGAGCATTATACGAAAATTTCACTGAGAATTCTAACATATTTTTTGTATACTGTAGAATTTAGGTTAAGAATTCACGTAATGTTACTATGTTTTCATCTTATGGATTAGTAAGGCAAGACTAGCGGTAATTTCACCATTCACACGAGGCTCCTAACACTCTGGATACAAAGGCAGGCTATGCAGCATAACATAGCGGTCATTCTCCTTAACCCCTTCACACCCAGATCTTTCCTTTGCTATATAAAAATCGTCTGTTCTTACCATAAAATTAAGAAAAGTGACTTAATATACCAAATTAGTTAGTGGACAAGGATACTAAACAGGTCATAGCTATAAAATATTGCTTATAGTCATAAAAATCGTCTAATGGTACCCAAATTACAATGGAAATTACGTTCTGGCCTCAAGGGGTTAAAGTGATGAGTGTCCGTCCTTTGCTTTGTCGCCGAGGAGAAGCACTGCGCGGGGTTTTAATTATGTCTAGAAACCTGATGTTTAGCTCCACGAAAACCAAGTTGAGAAAATATATGATCTTTCGTAAACAACTTGACCGAAAACAACTTATCACGATAGCCTCGCCACGTTCTGATAGTTACACGCATATTTATCAAACTAGATGACTATGGTGTTACCTCAAATAATTAGTAGTATTATATAATATCGATTGGAATTACGTAAAACATTTGGGCGTTTGAAGGTATTTATCTATTCCTGACTCTTGACTTGAGGCTCGCAGGCAATACAAATATTCATTGATTAGTAAAACCTTATGAAGACAATGTAAGCAAATACCTGCTTTTCCTGGTAAAAACTTGCATCTCACTGAGGTTCGCCAGGACGTCGCCAGATGGCCGGCGGTTCATTAGACTCGCCCAACAGTGATGTCACCCGCGGCACCACTTAGGGCAGTGGTTCCCAACCTTTTTTCTGTCTTTTCCCCCTTCAACCAGTTCAACCATCAGGATTTCCCCCTTCATGTGAAAAAAAGCAGCCAAAACACAAAATTACTTGCTTAATAACACAAGTATATTGACACTATCTTCTACAGTATATCTATATATACTTGAAGAAAAGTCAATAGCCGCATTCTAAGACATATTTTTCTTCTGTCGACTAAATGCTAGTAATTTAGATGTCCCTCAGGATAAATTTCCCCTTAGAATCCTGAAATTTCCCCCAGGTTGGGAAATATTGACTTAAGGACTTACTGAGTGACGCTTACAAACGTGTATACTCTGGTAGGACCGTCGAGATATAAACAACCGACAACTTTAGTCGCCGCACGTTAAGGTGGCGAAAATGGGGCCCCTTCACTCCACCCTTCAGAATGCACGGGATTGGCTGAAGTGTTGAGGCCTTAGGGCGGAACTTGGAGTAAGGCATTCTCACCCAACACCCAACACCTCAGCCAATCCCGTGCATTTAGAAAGGGGGATTGAAGGGGCCCCATTTTCGCCACCTTAACGTGCGGCGACTATATATATGATTCATGGTGTTCATCTTTACGCCTTACCTAACTAGGACGCTACAGAATACAGTATCGAATCGCTTTGTTTCATCTAACTTATAAGATTTTTCGTCTTTCAAAATATGGATCTTCCTTTACAACTTTCATTTTTCATCCGTATTCCCGTCATTTTATCCTCCTCCGTTTGAGTGATCAGCTTCTCCCTCAATTTCTCTTCACGCTCGTATGCTTCTGCCTCAGCCGTGTTGATAGATACGCTGGTTGAGGCTTTGCATGCGTATACATCTCAAACCTATTTATATGCAACATAAATTACTTAACGAATAGAAATCACTGCAACGCAATTTTATACTAGTCTATCATGTTTCTTGAATGCAACTGATACACGTTTATAGTAGTTATCGTGCATCTATACACTCGTTTTTTAGTCATTTAGTAACTATCAGTATCTATGTCAATACTTACTTTATATGCAACAGAAATTACTGAACGAATAAAAACCACTACACCGCAACTATATACTAATCTATCATGTTTCTTGAATGCCATTGCTACACGTGCATGGTAGTTTTCCTGTATCTACACTCGGTTTCCCTCTTTCTATAAGTTACATATCCGATTTTTCCTTTCCCTTTCCCAAGCTCCTTTATAAAACTCACATAGAAGCATAGTAATGACTCCCCTGTCATTTTTATCCAGCATGGAGTATATAGTCGAACAATAGGTAATTCAGATTGTTTTCTTATCATGCTTTCTCCTGATGGATCACGCTATGTATATACGTAGGCAGCCCGGACGTATATAGGAGGAAAGGAAGGGAAGGGAAGGAAGCGTCATATACATACACAACAGGAAGTAGGGACCATAAGAGTGAAAACATACAGGTAATGGGAACACATGCGAGAGAGAGAGAGAGAGAGAGAGAGAGAGAGAGAGAGAGAGAGAGAGAGAGAGAGAGAGAGAGAGAGAGAGAGAGAGAGAGAGAGAGAGAGAGAGAGAGAGAGAGAGAGAGAGAGAGAGAGAGAGAGGAGAGAGAGAGAGAAGTTATTAAAACCATTCATTAATCCTTCCACGCACGTTTTTTTTGTCAATCTCACATCTCTCCTCAGTATTTCTCGTAGTGAAACATTTTGATAAGAAAAAATTCAAGTGTAAAGAAAAGAAGATAGAAGACGAAGATGAATAGAAAGTAAAGAAAAATAGACTTGTCGGTCAGATGAAGGCGTTTGATGTCACCAGATTGATTGACTGACTGACTGGCGGGAAACTTGGAGGTAGAGGACGAACAGAGAAAGCGTAGAAAATATTATTGATATCACATAGAGGCTGTGTGTGTGTAGGTGTGTGTGAGAGAGAGAGAGAGAGAGAGAGAGAGAGAGAGAGAGAGAGATGAGAGAGAGCGAGGAGAGAGAGAGAGAGAGGAGAGAGAGAAGAGAGAGAGAGAGAGGAGAGAGAGAGAAGAGAGAGAGAGAGAGAGAGAGAGAGGAGAGAGAATGACATCGAATAACAAGCAAATTATAGTCTACGGGAGCAAAAATAATAAACAGACAGAAAAGAAACATAATAAAACTAAAAAATAACGGAAAATCATGAGATGCAATGAGTCGTAATAAACAAAACACATAACTAAGACAAAACCATAATAGATCCTAGAGTGAAAAGAGGGACCAAGGAAGTCATGTGAGGGAGGGAGGGAGGGGATGGGGGGTAATATGATGATGAGATGGGGGGGTAAATTTTTGAAGTCGTGAGGGTGGGAGGAAGTGGGAGGACTCACTGAGGCGTGGTGGTGGTGGACTCATGGACTGTCTCCCACACTGCTGCCAGGCGCTTTCTACTTGTACGCTCTCCCTCCCGCGGCTGACAGACAGACATTGGAGGCAGTGTGTTGACAGTCGCTCATGTGTGTGTTTGCTTTGGTGTTCGCCTTCGTCCCGTTCCCCCGACCCCCAGCGTGTGTGTGTCTGCGTGTGTGTGTTTTGGTCACCTGTGTCATTAGGTGATTTATGTGAGCTTCGAACTCACTCGCTTTGATCTCAGTTTTAATTTGTGTATTATCCCGTCTATGTGATGTCATTTTAATGCCCTCTGACGCACGCTTGTATCCTTGCTCTAGAAATGAAACGAAAATACT
>JACEEZ010005553.1:62500-120000 GCA_016584305.1 Chionoecetes opilio | reverse complement strand
ATGTAAAACTGGGTCAAATATTATGTTTCCTCGTGTGTGGAGGCGTTTATAGCGGCGGCTGTTGCTCCTCTGCCTCTGAACGACGATTGAGAGGGAGAAAACAGCTGCTAGGTCGATGATTGGTCGCTTCCTTCACGTCGCTGCTGCAGACGCCACCTGGTACACCGCGCGCGTGAACATTGTAACAGATTAACTTTAGTAATAGACACTTTTCTACAGAGATTTACGACCAACTCATTTGTCTTGAGATTTATTTATTTTCATTTAGCTAGTTTCTATTTTGTTAAGAGTTATTTCTTTTTTCAATCGTGTGTTCTGTGGCCTGATTTTCTCAATTTCTCTGCGATTAAGTGTAAACGTTGTGCTCCTGCAGATGTTTTTTCGTGGCGATTGATATCAGTAGTTGGGTTTTTTTCTGCTGCAATGGAGAAAGCGCGAGTTTATGCGTGAATTTCTTCCAGGAATTCATCTTCTTGCTCTGATGTCGAACGTGACCCATGACTGCATTTATGCCTCGCGTTTACTTAATCAAAAAAATGGCACGGAGCTAAGCCCATGCATTCAGTGAAGTCTTTCTAAAAGTCTTTAATGTGCCTGCAGGCCTCGAAGGTGTCTCGCCAGTCTCGCGTCCACTGCAGGGAAAGAAGCAACTGTGGCTCTGTTGTTACTGTTAGTGGTCACGTTAGTAACAGTTTGTAACGGTGACGGTGGTGGTGGTGGTGGTGGTGCTTGTCAGGCTTCATGTAGAAATAGAAAGTCGATCTTTTTAACGGTATGAACAACATTGCCAACAGTAACAGTATTAACAACAACAGTGCTAACAGTAACAGTATTAACAACAACAGTACTAACAGTAACAGTATTAACAACAACAGTGCTAACAGTAACAGTATTAACAACAACAGTGCTAACAGTAACAGTATTAACACAGCAGCAACACGAGAATATAACTAAATACTACTATTACTACTACTGCTACTACCACCTCCACTACCACCACCACTACCACTATTGCTGCTACCACTACTACTACTACTACTACTACTACTACTACTACTACTACTACTACTACTACTACTATTACTACTACTACTACTACTACTACTACTACTACTACTATTCCTTATCTGCAACGAGGATTGGCTCTGGAGGAAAAGTAAACGAAAGAGAATGGCAAAAATGGAAAATAAGAAAGTGAATGATGGATAACAGGGAGGATGCATTGGCGGATTATGGCGATTAGAAATTCTCTCTCTCTCTCTCTCTCTTTCTTTTTCTCTCGCATATTTACCATCTCTTCTTCTCATTACTTATCTTACTTACTATTATTACTTACTTACTTATACTTATTATATCTCATACGTCTTCTGTTGTTCGCCTTGCTTACTCTCTCTCTCTCTCTCTCTCTCTCTCTCTCTCTCTTCTCCTCTCTCCTCTCTCTCTCTCTCCTCTCTCCTCTCTTCTCTCCCCTCCTCTCTCTCCTCTCTCTCTCTCTCTCTTCTTCTCTCCCTCTCTCTTCTCTCTCTCTTCTCTGCTATTTCATCTCTGCTTACTCTCATCTCTCCTTGGTGGCCCTGTTTCTACACCCTGCTGAACACACTCCCTGCTGCCTTCACTACTTTCCTGCTTAGTGACGTGATAACTCTCACCCTGCTCGCTCTGCTGCTCGCCGGCTGGAATTGCTAGGCGAAGCGAAGATATTTTTTCTATTGTTGTTTATTTATTGTTTTGTGCTGTAAAAGGTCATTGTTGTTTTTCGTTGAACTAGGTTTTCTTCCTATTCTTATTTTGTTATTATTCTACTACTACTACTACTACGTCGTCTCCGTGGTATAGTGGCTAGCGCACTTAGCTACGAATCTGTGGGCCCTGGTACGAAT
Source organism: Chionoecetes opilio (assembly GCA_016584305.1). Taxonomy (NCBI): domain Eukaryota; kingdom Metazoa; phylum Arthropoda; class Malacostraca; order Decapoda; family Majidae; genus Chionoecetes; species Chionoecetes opilio. The sequence goes on along the minus strand of JACEEZ010005553.1, from coordinate 118,120 downwards.
CCGGGCCAGAGCAAGTCGGCGTCCAGCACTAACACTTGTTCATCCTTCCTTACGGGGTTTGATAAATGGGATACTGGGAAATAATGGGGAAGGTAACTGTGGTAACCCGGATGTCACACTAGCCCTGTGTCCCGAGCTAACGGGTTGTCACCCACCACAGGCTCAAAGGCTAATGCGATGGAGATGAGCACCGAGGCCACGCGCAGCATAGCGTATGCCCCATCTTTACCTTTGCCTTACTACTACTACTATTACTACTACTACTACTACTACTACTTACTATTACTACTACTACTACATACTTCTACTTCTAACAATACTACTTCTACTACCACCACTACTACTTCTACTACTACTACAACAACAACTTCTTCCTCTTCTTTTTCTCCTTCTCCAACCTCCTTCCTCTTCTTTTTCATCATTTTGCTGCTGCTGATAAAGGAAGGTTTTTTCCCTCCATAGTTCTGCCCAGCACGTACTCTGTCTATGAAGGCCACAGGAAACATAAAAACATAAGAACATTAGGAAGCTACACGAGGCCGCGAGACGTGTTAGTTCCTGTAACAGACGAAGTGCGGTGAGGGGGGGGGGGACCATAATGCCGCCTGCGTGATTATAACATGTCTTGCTGTTGATTGAGTCACGATACCTGTGGAGAATGTGAACTGTTGGCTTAATGAACGGTTTTGATTTACTTTTATTATTATGGCGCCATATGTTTACGTTTTGCGGTAGTGGTGGTGGTAGTGGTAATTGTTGTAGTGGTGGTGGTAGTAGTAGTGATGGTAGTAGTATAGTAGTAGTGGTAGTAGTAGTTGTAGTATAAATAGTAATAGTGGTAATGATAGTGTTTGTAGTAGTGGTGGTAATAATGGTAGTTCTTGTAGAAGTATTGGTGGTAATAGTAGTAGTAGTAGTAGTCGTAGTAATGATGGTGGTAGTAGTGGTGGTAGTACAGTAGTAGTAATGATGGTGGTATTAGAAGTTAAAATAGTAGTAGAAGTAGTGGTAGTAATAGTAGTAGTAGTAGTAGTAGTAGTAGTAATAATAGTGGTAGTAGTAGTGGTGTTAGTAGTAATAGTGTTAGTTGTTGTAGTAGTAAAAGTAATATAAGTAGTGTTAATGGTAACAAATAAGTGTCTCACGAAGATGCATTTTTTTTCTATTTCAATTTACCCAACAAAAATCTCACGTTTATATACCTCACTAATGGAGTCCATCACACACCGCCACGTCTTCGTCACACAGAATCACCACATCTTCACCGTGACTAATCTTCCTACACCATCAGTCCTCTTTTTAACTTCCTTCTAATGTTTGTTTCTCCTCTCTCTCAAACTACACTTCTCTCTCTTACACTCTCTTATAGGAACTGCCACGTTATTACAGAAACTACCACGTGTAGGTCTCACAGCCTCTTGCAGCTTTCTAATTTTCTTATGTTATTATATTCTCAATCCTCATTTTACCTTCCTTCCAAAATGTTCTTTCTCCTCTCTCACACACCTTTCCTTCCTTCCAATCAGCGCCGTCACCCTCGCAGTCACGTTCCATTAGCTCGGCGTGACTAAAATATAATAGAAGAGAAACTAGATGGACGCGGTCAGTTATCAGACGTGTGGAGAGAGAGAGAGAGAGAGAGAGAGAGAGAGAGAGAGAGAGAGAGAGAGAGAGAGAGAGAGAGAGAGAGAGAGAGAGAGAGAGAGAGAGAGAGAGAGAGAGAGAGAGAGAGAGAGAAGAGAGAGAGAGAGAGAGAGAGAGGAGAGCGAGAGGAGGAGGAGAGAGGAGAGAGCAACAGGAGAGAACTCCAGCTTGACAGCCTGGGGCGCCGGAGGAGAGTCGGTGCCCTCACAGTGTTGCACAAGGCCCAGGTGCAACACTCTTCCCACCTTGCAGGACTTCGGGTCCCGTGGAGGAGGTCAAAGCGCGCTACGAGGACGGTAGTGTCAGGTGATCTCCTCCTCGAGGCCCCGAGGACCCACACCGTGATGGGCCAGCGAGCCTTTACTTGGGCCACAGCGGCACTGTGGAACACCTTCACGGTTGAGGTGGATGTCGTGGCCATGAACACCCAGCAGGTGGAGGTGGCGGCCCACAGATGGTGCCGCTTACATCCGCCTTAGTGCCCGTAAGGCGTGACACAGTGTCGTGTCAATAGTGACACACAGTGACACACACATAGTGACACACACATAGTGACACACATTGACACAGTGACACAGTGTACGTGTAAATAGTGCGCCTGAAAAGTGCACGTGACGGACAGTGACCCTCAGCCTGTAACAATATATATTTAGTTTATCCTATAAGGCATAGCTTTCGGATAGATGTCCCCGGGACAGGGGACATCTTTAGCTTCTGCCACCCATTGCCTTCACCAACCTCTTTGCTATTTGTAGCCCCATGTATACCATGATGTCAGTTGTTTGAATAAATAAAAAAAAAAGAGAGAGAGAGAGAGAGAGAGAGAGAGAGAGAGAGAGAGAGAGAGAGAGAGAGAGAGAGAGAGAGAGAGGAGAGAGAGAGAGAGAGAGAGAGGAGAGAGAGAGAGAGAGAGAGAGAGAGAGAGAGGAGAGAGAGAGAGAGAGAGAGAGAGAGAGAGAGAGAGAGAGAGAGAGAGAGAGAGAGAAGTAACTATAGGTGGAGTCGGAGGAAATTGTTTAAGGGAGGAAAACAATAAGACAACGAAATTGAGGTTGAAAATAGAAAAAAATAGTATGACCACAAATGGTTCCTTTTTGTCTTCCCTCAAACCACAGGCTCTTCCGGTTACTCCATCGGTTATATATTTTTTCCAACGTTAATTGACTACTTCTTCTAATTGATATCGTCAGTTGATCTAGTTTTTTTTTTAATCTTCGCTTACGTCAAATTTTCCTCCATTCCATAATATCTTCTATACTCTCCTTTTTTTGTTTTTTTGTGAGGGACACCGAGTTAGTCTTTCCATTTGTCCTCTCTTTCCTTCCTTCTCGCGACATGACCCCTTGACCTTCACTAAAACATGTTCTGTCATTCTTCCCAGCTTCTTAATTTCACCCTTTTTCATCGTATTATGTGTTGTTCCTCATTTTCCACCTTATTTACTATCTTCATATTTTCATTTTCTATCATATTGCTCTATTATATCTTGTTTCTATTACATATAGTTTAATATTAGTAGGACACAACGCAACCGATAACCTAATACAGATAATAAATACAGATACATAATACTATTGCAGAAAAGGCTACGGAGTTAGTGAAACATGACAAAGCATTACCGCAGAGTTTCGTGCCAGAATTCACTGAATATCCGTCTGTCCAGCCATTTCTGTCCTAATTTTAACCAAACTTTCAGAAAAGGTTAAGGTCATCCCAAGGACGGTTTAAAGCTATTTTCAACCAGGTTTATTCAATTTCTTCATTCGTTGAAGAATAGTTGTTGTTTTTGCAGCCTGGGGCATATCTACCTGGCACAAGAATAATCATGTTTTTTCTTGCTATGTATATATTTCTATGTATTTTTTTTTTTTTTTTTTTTTTCTTTTTTCTTTCTTTTTTTCTTTGTTTTGTTATGTTAAGTCTTCTTGTTTTGCAAATGTAGTTTTTTATGGTTAATATATGGACCACGGACCATGACAAAATTGCCGCATCGTATATTTGTATTTTTTGTGGTCAATAAATATCTAATCTAATCTCTCTATACCTCTTCTCCTTTTTCTTTCACTGTACTATTTTCATCTATTACATGTATTTAGTGAAGAGCAGTGCAATCAAACGGCCTCGTCAATACTTCATGATGTATTGCTGTTTGTGACTGTATGTAATCCCATCCCTTATCCTGGATCGTAATAGTCATCTACCTCATCCCTCTCATGTCTCTCTCTCTCTCTCCCTATAGTGAAGGCAGACATCCACAGCAGCGACGACGCGGTCTCCACCTCCAGCTCCTCCTCCCATGACCACCACTACGAGGACATCACGCCGGCGCACCTGACAGAGGGACGCGCCAGAGACAGAGACACCCTGCGCCGCTCTCACTCCCAGCAGGACGAGCCCGACGAGGATCAGGAGGAGGCGACCAGGCAGCGGCAGCGGCTTCAGGGACTCGACGACCTGATTGCTGGTGAGTGTTGGGACCTTGTTGGGACCTTCTTGTTGGGACCTGCTTGTTGGGACCTGCTTGTTGGGACCTGCTTGTTGGGACCTGCTTGTTGGGACCTTCTTGTTGGGACCTTCTTGTTGGGACTTGCTTGTTGGGACCTTCTTGTTGGGACCTTCTTGTTGGGACCTCCTTGTTGGGACCTTCTTGTTGGGATCTTCTTGTTGGGACCTTCTTGTTGGGACCTGCTTGTTGGGACCTTCTTGTTGGGACCTGCTTGTTGGGACCTGCTTGTTGGGACCTTCTTGTTGGGACCTGCTTGTTGGGACCTGCTTGTTGGGACCTTGGCGTGTGTGTTTCCTGTTGTCGTGATTGGTGTTCATATTGATCTGATGTTTTTTTTTACCGGGGTCACATAGCTTATAAATAGTGTGTGTGTGTGTGTGTGTGTGTGTGTGTGTGTGTGTGTGTGTGTGTGTGTGTGTGTGTGTGTGTGTGTGTGTGTGTCAATACTAATTAATCATAATTTGCATCATATCCTAATATCCAGCCTGTATAACACCATTTAAATATTTCCAAATTATGATATGCTACATACATGCTTGCCGCCTTCGTTTTTTTTTTAACACGAGCAGTTAAGGTAAATCATAACACGATTGCTTTTTAAAATAAACATTCGCTCATCAAAATAAATATAGTATTAGTCCTTAAAACAACGCATGTGAAATTCCCTCAAAGAAACGACAGACTGACTGGCTTTGGCGATCCTATACTGCCCAAGAAAGATTCAAAACACACCTTCATCTGCCCTAAATATAAACTGCTTTTGATTACATAGACTTTCCCTTTGTACATGTCTCCAGTTTTTCCCACCTTTGACCCTTGACTTGTTGACCCCAGGTGTCCCCCCGCCGGACTACGACCTTAGGGCGCCACTGAGCGACGCATCAGCCCGACCTGACGTCAGTAACAGTGGCGCGCAGGACGACATTCCCCCGCCGGCTGGTACGTCGGGAGGGCGAGGAGGAGGAGGAGGAGGAGGAGGAGGAGGAGGTGAAAGTGGAGGAGGTGAAGGAGGAGGTGGTGGAGGTAGAGGAGTGAGGAGGGACTTGCTTAAACCCAATCCATGTACCGTCAATAACGCTATAGTCGCCACTGCACTAATGTCACCAGGCGCCATATATTACGAATTTTAGCATCACTACACACTTGTATGCGTCACTGAAGAGGCATGCACAGTCGTTTATATTATGTACATGTCTTCAGTGACGCATACAAGTCTGTAATCATGCTGAAATTAGTAATATATGGCGCCTGGCGACATTAGTGCAGTGGCAATTACAGTGTTATTGACGGTAGTAATGTAGTACAAGTTTATAGTTATGTTTAGTTGCCTTTCTAAATACAAGCGCTTCTTCCCTTATCAACATCCCTCGCTGTTATTGTGTCATTGTGTATTCCTAATGGGTAGATAGACAGTCCTTATGCTTGAAACACTGTATAATAGTGTGGCACTGTTAGGAGGGATCAGGCAGTGTGTCACGAAGCCTCTCGTCTCTGCAGAGTTCGGGGATAACAATGGTGGAGGAGAAGAAGAAACAACACCTCGCCGGAGACTCCAGTCCACACTATCCATGCCGCCCACGCCTTCCCACGCCCATGGTCGAAGTCCCACTGTCCCGCACCCACTCTGAGCCCCGCCGCCGCCCCCGCCACCCATGCCAGAAACCCTGTCTTCCCCCAAACACTCGCCCAGCTCCTCGCACCGGTCTGCCGAGGACGTGCCATCGCCTGCCTCCTCCAAGCCTCCCTCGCCGCGCTCTGTGCACTCAGGGGGCGGGGGAGGGGGGCGGAGGGCTACGCCGAGGAGGGAGCCGGTGGTCCCCCTGGCTTGATGAGGAGGAACTCACAGCAAAGTGAGAATGGCTTGATTGGTGATAAGAAACAGTGCATGTCTATGTTTTATGCTTTGTTATTTTATATGTAATGAGAGAGAGAGAGAGAGAGAGAGAGAGAGAGAGAGAGAGAGAGAGAGAGAGAGAGAGAGAGAGAGAGAGAGAGAGAGAGAGAGAGAGAGAGAGAGAGAGAGAGAGAGAGAGAGAGAGAGAGAGAGAGAGAGAGAGAGAGAGAGGAGAGAGAGAGAGAGAGAGAGAGAGAAGAGAGAGAGAGAGAGAGAGAGAGAGAGAGAGAGAGAGAGAGAGAGAATGTATACACGATGTAATGCTTTCCCAGAATAATTGAGAAAATTCATTCATATTCACTATGCTGCAAGATCATAAACGAAAATCTGTAGTTTTAAGAAAGCATCCCCTTTATGTATGGCAGGATTATGTTGAACACTTTTCATGCATTCGAAACACCAGTAGCTACACCAAAACATCCTCTAATCTAATTCCCAAATGTTGTATCCCTGCCAGGCTTGAACGGCGAGCGACCCACGTCTCTCCCTCTGGACATGGCTGAGCATTACGGCAAAATCATGGCTGACGGAAGGGGGCGAGAGTTTGCAGTGTCGCACGAGGACTTAGGTCACTCCCCGCAGCTCAGCAAAGCCCACCACATGCACGGCAAGACCCTCCCCTTCATTCCCCCCAAGTTCCCCAGCCAGCCCTCAGACTCCGGCCTCATCAAACCCTCCGAGTACTTACGATCCCTCGGAGAAAGCAGCACCATGCGACCACCTGCAGAGGCAAAGGCACTGCATGGAACACACCACAGTAACACAATACACTACAACGGTACATCTCATTACAATGGCGTCACGCATCATACTAGTGTTACGTTGCCTCCCACGACACACCACAGTGACACGGAACACCACAACGGAACTCACTCTCACCACAATCACCACACTCACAGTACAGATGAAACCTCCTCCTCTCTTGACACCTTTGATGGCAACAATAGTTCAGCGACCGCCATCTCCGCACCTCTGCCAGCCATTCCCGAGTCCAGCGAGGAGGACCCAGTGCTTAGAAATGGTGTTGGTATCGCTCCTCCTCCTCCCCCAGCCCCTCCCGCTCCCCTCACCGCCTCCACCACCAACACCCTGTCCAGCACACGCACAGGCACACTCACCTCCACCCACAGCAACTCCAACACCCTCTCACACGCTAATAATAAGACAGTCCTGCCCACCATCAGCGTGACGGACCTACAGAGTGTGCAGCTGAGGAAGACGGAGACGAAGAGTGTGAAGCCCACCTCGGTCGCCATCAAGCTCCCCATGTGTGAGTCTATCTAGTATCTACAGGCTATACATTATTTTCCTATTTGATCTGGTGTCTTTAAGGTGTGATTGAGTAGTGAATAAAATAGGATACTGAGATATATGCCAGATATTTAAGAACATAAGAAAATAAGGAAGCTACAAGAGGCCGTGAGACCTACACACGGGGTAGTTCCTGTACCTTAAAGAAAGTAAACTCTGTAGTACCTGATGCTGTTGCCTGTGTGTAGCCTGTTGCTTATAATTACAGTTATTATCATTCGTAACTCATGTTGGTGTCATCTTTGCAGCGCCCGAGCCACTGATGAATACCGTCAAGAGTGACGTCATTGCTGAGCTCAAGATGGGAGTTGACATCACTGGTATCAAGAAATTGAAATCAGAACGAGCCAAGGAGGAGGAGAACACAATCAAGATGGAGAAGGCAGAACTTTCCCGACAGTTTTCTGCCAGTAAATTTGTAGATCAAGTGAGTAAACTGTTTCTTCTCACCCTCGTCATCATTAAAGGATCTGTGCATGCTGGCAGCCATCAGCCTCTTTCATCCTGTGTATCTAGTGACAGCTTTTATGCGGCTCGATCTTCAGTAATTTCTTTATTGAAGATATTTTATTTCATTGACATCTTGAAGGTTATTCCACATGACCTCATCGCACGTCTTTTAAGTCTACTTCTATGTACTACCAGTGAAATGGTTGATGTGAAAAAATAATAAAAGACCTCTTAATAAGGACTAAGAAGAGACCACATTTTAGAACAAGAATTTTATCTCGTGCAAATTTTTTCTGACAATCATTCAGTGAAGGCCTATAGTACGTGAAATCGTGAATGCTGAAGATATAGTTGATAAATGAGCAATGGTTTGGCCTCAACCATAACTATTTTCTTCCATAAAAGTCTTCATATTGATTTTTTCATCTTTTATGTATTTAAATTCTTCATTATGATAACAACGTTGATGTTTCAGGTCCCGGACATTGACCCAACCGGGAACCGCATCCCAGACTGGAAGAGACAGATGCTGGCACGGAAGGCCGCCGAGCGCGCCAAGAAGGATGCGGAGGAGCAGCGGCTGCAGGATGCCGAGGAGAAGAGGAAGCAGTCCATCCCGGCCTGGAAACGGCAGCTGATGATGCGCCAGAACGATGACGGCCGCCGGTGAGCCTGGCAGGACACCACACTGATACACCACACACTGTAGGGTTCATGTCAGGACACCACACTGATACACCACACTGTAGGGTTCATGTCAGGACACCACACTGATACACCACACTGTAGGGTTCATGTCAGGACACCACACTCATACACCACACTGTAGGGTTCATGTCAGGACACCACACTGATACACCACACTGTAGGGTTCATGTCAGGACACAACACTCATACACCACACTCTGTAGGGTTCATGTCAGGACACAACACTCATACACCACACTCTGTAGGGTTCATGTCAGGACACCCACACTGATACACCACACTGTAGGGTTCATGTCAGGACACAACACTCATACACCACACTCTGTAGGGCTCATGTCAGGACACAACACTCATACACCACACTCTGTAGGGCTCATGTCAGGACACAACACTCATACACCACACTCTGTAGGGTTCATGTCAGGACACAACACTCATACACCACATTCTGTAGGGCTCATGTCAGGACACAACACTCATACACCACACTCTGTAGGGCTCATGTCAGGACACAACACTCATACACCACACTCTGTAGGGCTCATGTCAGGACACAACACTCATACACCACACTCTGTAGGGCTCATGTCAGGACACCACACTCATACACCACACTCTGTAGGGCTCATGTCAGGACACAACACTCATACACCACACTCTGTAGGGCTCATGTCAGGACACCACACTCATACACCACACACTGTAGGATCCAACAAATGAACATCCCTTGCTACCTTATACACAGTAGGCTACAAACTTTTTACCTTTGTTAGGACACCTGAGGAGATTCAACTTCCATATGAATAATCTAATCTTACAATTTTCATGTTTATTTATACATTTGGTATATGATTTACAACGGATGATTTGTTTTAGGAATGATTTTTCATACATTTCCTTGTCTTTTACGATCTGATTCACCAATACACATCCAAAGTGGAACTTCATAAACCAAAATGGCCACAGTCTTGCAAGGTCCAGTTCAGCCATAGCATGACTGTCCTGGCTTAGAGACAAAGTATTACTGAAGTAGTATGTGTTAGTCCCTTGCCTTGACAAATAAGTTACTCACTTCACAAGAACATACGAGGACTGCCAATGGCCACTCAACCAGGGATGGAGTGAATACAAGAGTTACACAAACACATAGTTACACATACACAAGAGTTACACATACATAAGAACATAAGAAAATAAGAAAATAAGGAAGCTACATGAGGCCGCGAGACCTACACGAGGTAGTTCCTGTTACTTAACACTACCTACATCCACTTTTCATCCTCATCCATGAAATTATGTAGCCTCCTTTTAAAGCTCCCTAATGACTCCGCACTAACTACCTGTCTACTGAGTCCATTCCAATCATTTACCACCCTATTTGTGAACCAGTTTTTTCCCTATTTTTTTTTAAAATCTACGCTTTTCCAGCTTGAATCCATACCTACACAAGGCAGCTCCTGAACACATTAGGAAGCATCACCAACTTTCCTTGATAGTCAAAATTCATATATCATTATTAATCTCCCCATTTTAAGCTTTGATTATACACACTGTGTCAATTTTATCAACATATGTCTGACTGAACCTTACTATTTCGCCAGGAAGTGACAGTGATGTATATGCTTCTTATTTGCAACTAATCAAACTCTCTTTTGCTTCACATCAAGTCCAGTTCAGAGAATCTTCTGTCATGAATGTTCTGTAGATTTCAAAGATGTTTATTTTTCATTTTTTCTTTGAATTAAATGTCTGTATTGTCCTGTCTGCTGCATTATTAACTCATCTTTATTTCTTTCTTTTTTAGATTATCAGTTAAAACTTTCTTTCCTGTTGAGTTTCAAGACATGACCTGACCTGACCTGACTGACTCATTAGACAATCCATGTTTTTTTTATTAATGATTTCCTTTGCTTGCCATTCTGTTTCACTGGTCACAAAGACATCACAAAAGTATACATAAGGCATCATTAACACTCTGTTCATGTAAAAAAATAATAAAAACTTTTTATGTAAATAAATGAATGCCTACAAAGCAGTGCTGAAATAACTCATGAGTAACAGGATGAATGAGAGCACCATCAAGCATTCCCTGCACTACTAATGAACTGTTTCTCCCACACACAAGCCGTCACTCACTTTCCGTGGCACATTATCTGACTAGTTGTTGTTTCAGTAGTCACCCCGTCACCACATGCACGCCGTCTCCCGCCCACCTGGTCCGCATCCCAAGCACTAGGCGCTAGAGTGAGTGGTGGGCAGGGTAGCTAGCGGGGGGGGGGGAGGGGCGGGGGGGGCACAAGAGGCAAGGAGGCGAGGGACTGCTCATTGATGCTCATGCTTACTTTTTGTTCTTTTTTCCCCCTTGTAGCCTATAGCGCCCGTAGGCTATATTATTTTTTCCTTGAGGGCTGAGGTGGTTGGACATGCATATTCTGGAGGGCTGTGATGGTTGGCCCTCGCCCGTGGTGGCTTTAGGTGCCTTGTGGGAAAGGGAAAACAGGGAAAATACTGCCATGACTTTTCAGAAAGCTTTGTTTGGAGATATACTTGTCCCCTGTTGTATTAGCATGCTGTACATCGGCTACATATGGTTTCTGAAAGTTGGGTCTTTCACACGCCTCCTTTGCTTACACTGTATTTGTAGTAACAGCCTTGCCTTGATGGTTAGAAAAAGTTCCAGTTTGTTTTCGATATGAATCATTTGTATCATGTTTCTCCTGTGGATTAAGAGAGATTTGAGTCTTTGTATTGCCTTTGTCCTACCACTGCCATACGCTAGATTTTTCTCCTATGTATTTTCATTGAATTCACCTCCTGTTTTCATGATTACCTCAAACTCGTGTTCAAAATATAGAGTCATTTTCAAAGACTTCTGAATATTGCTTTGTAAAAGGTACTACATACAGAATGTTTGTTAATACCGTATTGAGGCTGCTTTGCTTTGGAGTAGAAGGGTCTCAGTTTAGCACTATGCCTTGTTGGTTCATTTTCAGACACATGCACTTTACTCTATTCTCACATTACATATATATACACATTTTTGAAGATCCCACAGGTTTGAAGATTCACAGCCCATTCATTACTACAGTATTAGCAACATTTTCTGCCGGTAGAGATGGTTTTTACCACACACCATTTCATACAGATTTCATGTTTGTTACTTTGGGATCAGAATGGAGACATGTTATCGTCATCATATCAGGATAGAGGGAGAAGACTGTCCATGGACGGGAAGACTGACAGACAAAAGACTGACAGCTTTGATATCACTTACCAACTGGAAGGCTGGAGGAACAAGCTTCACAATTCATTAAGTGAACAATCAGAATCACACTCTCACTGGTGACACTGTTCCGTGACATCACATGACAGTCTGAAAAATACGACACAGCTTTATAGTCCTTCCTGAAATGTTTGGTACTAATATGCATGCCTTTGTAATGTATGTACTTGATCATCAACAATTAATATTTACCACAGGTTTTCTTTGAGATAGTTCATCAACAATATGCAAATCTCAAAATGATACACACATTTTTTTTCCACAATGCGAATACTCCTTGGCTTTAGTGTCTTGCTGGCGTGCTCAGTAAGAACCATTAGTGACTTGGCTTTAGTTTCTTGCTGGCGTGCTCAGTAAGAACCATTAGTGACTTTGCTTTAGTTTCTTGCTGGCGTGCTCAGTAAGAACCATTAGTGACTTGGCTTTAGTTTCTTGCTGGCGTGCTCAGTAAGAACCATTAGTGACTTTGCTTTAGTTTCTTGCTGGCGTGCTCAGTAAGAACCATTAGTGACTGCTTTAGTTTCTTGCTGGCGTGCTCAGTAAGAACCATTAGTGACTTTGCTTTAGTTTCTTGCTGGTGTGCTCAGTAAGAACCATTAGTGACTTTGCTTTAGTTTCTGCTGGTGTGCTCAGTAAGACCATTAGTGACTTTGCTTTAGTTTCTTGCTGGCGTGCTCAGTAAGAACCATTAGTGACTTTGCTTTAGTTTTTGCTGGATGTCAGTAAGAACCATTAGTGACTGCTTAGTTTCTTGCTGGCGTGCTCAGTAAGAACCATTAGTGACTTTGCTTAGTTCTTGCTGTGTGCTCAGTAAGAACCATTAGTGACTGCTTAGTATTCTTGCTGGCGTGCTCAGTAAGACCATTAGTGACTTGGCTTTGTTTCTTGCTGGCGGCTAGTAAGAACCATGAGTGACTTTGCTTTAGTTTCTTGCTGGCGTGCTCAGTAAGAACCATTAGGACTTGCTTTAGTTCTTGCTGTGTGCTCAGTAAGACCATTAGTGACTTTGCTTTAGTTTCTTGCTGGCGTGCTCAGTAAGAACCATTAGTGACTTGCTTTAGTTTCTTGCTGGCGTGCTCAGTAGACCATTATGACTTTGCTTTAGTTCTGCTGGCGTGCTCAGTAAGAACCATTAGTGACTTTGCTTTAGTTCTTGCTGGTGCTCAGTAAGAACATTAGTGACTTTGCTTTAGTTTCTTGCTGGCGTGCTCAGTAAGAACCTTAGGACTTTGCTTAGTTTCTTGCGGGTGTCTCAGTAGAACCATTAGTGACTTTGCTTTAGTTCTTGCTGGCGTGCTCAGTAAGAACCATAGTGACTTTGCTTTAGTTTCTTGCTGGTGTGCTCAGTAAGAACCTTATGACTTTGCTTTAGTTTCCTGCTGGCGTGCCTCAGTAAGAACCATTAGTGACTTTGCTTTAGTTTCTTGCTGGCGTGTCGTAAGACCATAGTGACTTGCTTTAGTTTCTTGCTGGCGTGCTCAGTAGAACCATTAGTGACTTTGCTTTAGTTTCTTGCTGGTGTGCTCAGTAAGAACATTAGTGACTTGCTTTAGTTCTTGCTGGCGTGCTCAGTAAGAACTTAGTGACTTTGCTTTAGTTTCTTGCTGGCGTGCTCAGTAAGACCATATGACTTGGCTTTAGTTCTTGCTGGCGTGCTCAGTAAGAACCATTAGTGACTTTGCTTTAGTTTCTTGCTGGTGTGCTCAGTAAGAACCATTAGTGACTTTGCTTTAGTTTCTTGCTGGCGTGCTCAGTAAGAACCATTAGTGACTTTGCTTTAGTTTCTTGCTGGTGTGCTCAGTAAGAACCATTAGTGACTTTGCTTTAGTTTCTTGCTGGCGTGCTCAGTAAGAACCATTAGTGACTTTGCTTCCACCGCAATGACAATTATAAAGATATTTCATTAAAAGAAAAAAGAAACTAGTACATTTTGAGCGGCAGTCATGCCACAGGTTTTTTTTCCTTGAGTATATTTGTGGCCAGCAGAGAAATGACTGGAGGATGAACAACATGGACGCCAACCTTCAGATAGCATGGAAAAGGCTTAACACATAAAAGCATAGAAAGAACCTTCAGTAATGATGATTATGATGATGAATCAAGTATATACAGTACATGAATATTTTCTTTTCTTTTAGATGAAATTTAAGAGAAACTTGTGACTTTTTTTAATGAAATCTTGTCCTGCTTCCACCCATGCAAATAATTAAGAACAAATCTAGAACATTGTTTACAACCCTTGCATAGACTATCCTCTTGTTTTAGTCATTTTTTTCTCATCTAACCTTCAGTAGTGTTTATTCATATAGCATTTCAAATTGTTTTTCATGTAATATCCTGCTGCAAATTAGGAGAACTTGACAAAACAATAATTAAATACCCAAAAACTTTATATCAGCTCAGTATTTTTTAATGATATACAAGATAATCAAGTTTGCACTTTTGTGAAATGTACGCGAAAAGTGTATGTCCTAACACTGGGAATTAATGGATAACCTTACAATGGTGCATCCTTCCAGGCCTCCGTTGTATGTGCCCAAGGTGGATGAGGTGAAGAGAATCCAGGTGACGAACGGAGCACAGCAGGACTCTTTCCAAGCGTCCGAGGGAAGTCCGGAGGAGGAGGAGACAGAGAGGGAAAGCAGCAGAATCATTACAGCTGCCGTCGCGTCCTCCACCCTGTCCAAGAGTACTCCTTCCAACATTCCCTCCAAGAGTACTCCTTCCAACACTCCCTCCAACACTCCCTCCAAGAGCTCTGTAGACACAAGACAAGAGGAGGAACAGAATGTGGCGCCGCCTAATCCATGGCGGACAAACCTTCGTAAAACTAATAGTAAACTAAATCTCCTAGAATGAGCTTTACTGCCCTTCCTCTCCTGTCCTTAGTGTGTGAATGAAAGGCTTCCTTTTATGTGTTAGTGCTGCAGTATATGGCATTTATCATTTTATTTAAGTCATGTTGATTTGTTTCATTGTTGTAGCACATTATGTATATTTTTGTAATAGACTGATTCTCTTATGTATTTTACTTTTCACTTAGCGTTAAGGATGTGAAAGTCATTATGTTATATATCAAAGTATTACTTGGCTTGTAAAGGAATACTGTATTTATGTACATAGGATATAGAGGTGTACTCTCTGTAAATAATGTGTATATTGCATGTGCAGTATAGCTCTATGTATACACGTGTAATATTAATTATGCAGACTGGCTACTGTAATTCACTGTGCCATGTATAGAGGTGGTCTCCCAGCTATCACGACTCATTACTACAACAGAGTGAAAGGTATGGATAGACTTTTTCTCAACAGCTTAGGGTTAAGGCAGGCAGCAGCTCCTACCAGCCCGGCCTTGACTCACGCCTCACACGGGCTTATCTTTCACTATTTCCTACTCTGTTTTATCATCATAACCCCAGGGACTAATAGCAGCAAGTACACACTGTTCTGTCCAGGCCCCGTGGTGCTTCAGATTAAATATTTTTCACTACCCTATGTCTCAATACCCCATGACACATTTTTTTTTTTTTTTTTTTTTTTTTTTTATTTTATTTATTATTGATTTTTTATTTTTTTATCGTTATTATTATTTTTTTTTTTTTTTTTTTTTTTTTTTAAATTTTTTTATATATTTTTATATATATATATATATTTTTTTCTTCACTATCCTATGTGTCAATACCCCATGACACATTTTACAGTATTTCTCCCAGTGGTGTTTGCAGGAAAGACTACCGTTAAACAGAAAGAAGAAGAAGGTGTTTGCATACTCATCTTCTGTTAATCCTGTGTCCCGTAATGTGTCTATCAATATACTAATGCTGGAGGAATCTTTAATAGTATTTACTTCATGGTTTCAATATTCAGGATGTGGTAATGGAGGACAAGGTTCAGCACCTCACTGTGCCCACAACTCCCTGCCCTTTATCATGATTGTAAAGGTCAAGAAGAGTTCATTGGCCCTTCAGGGAGCCCCAAAATAGTGTTACTTCCCTGGAAACTATCACAGGTTTTCTATTTAGATAAGACGGGAGGAAAAGTGAGAAGGGATATGTTGTAAGGAGTCAGTGAGGGACCATAAGCTTGAATTGTTATGAGGCTACCTTAGTACCTTAACAACTAGCAAGTCAGCAACAATACGGCAACATCTAATAAGAACTTGCTGCCCGGGTGTATATATAAAGCTAAAGCATCATTAGTTCCATAGTAGATCCACCACTGAAGGGAATAGACTGAAGTAGGACTGTAGGGAGGGAATACACAATGAAGTACAAGTGGAGGAATAGGACAGGCTGAGATAGATGGGAAATGACAGGGTGACGGAAGCCATTGCCGTTTCTAGCCTTTTGGGGCCCTATGTGAAATGCTGTTTGGGGCCCAATTTTGTAAAACTATCGTGGGGGGATTCCAAGCCCTCTAAAGTGGTCCAGGGGCACGCCTTGAATATTTAAATGCATCAATCTGGTGCACTTTAAGAGGAAAAGAGACTAGATGAAAAAAAAAGCAAGTAATGGCAGCTGGGGCCCCTTGGTGGCTTCGGGGGCCCTGTGCAACCGCGTAGTTTGCATATAGTAAGAAACGACCCTGACGGAAGCATTGCAAGGGCTGGGTGGCACGAATGAGGGGAGAGGTATCTGGAAATGTTATGGTGAAGATTATGTGAATGGAGGAATAGGTGAGGGTGAGAATAGTGGTAATTAAATGGCAGGGTTGACTGAAGCAATCGAGTGATTTGATAAAATGGAACAGTGCAATAGATGAAGTAAAGACGTGTTTGGAAAGGGTATGGTGGAAAAAGATGCCAAAATAATAGAAGGAAAACACAGCCAGAATGCGGGAGGGAAATTATAGAAAACTATTCAGTCATTATCACAAATTTCTGGCTAACAACTATAAGCCATTTTATTAGTTTTTATTTTCGTGTATAGCTTTTTCATCCATCATAATTATGCATTCCTACAAACTACGCTATTTCACTATAAATCTAACCTTCAGATAATGTATAATCTTGAAAAATTTGAGTGCTATAGTGTGTGAATACGAGGGATTTAAGACTTATAGGCAGTTCTGTATACTTAACTAGGACAAGGTAGTAGTCGTAATAAGCAGTTAGTAGTTACGAGTCAAGGATGCCAAACTACAGAGGGTGGGAGGGTATTAAGGAACCAGTTATTTCAATATAGATTAATACAACATTATTTATATTCTTCAACCCATAGATCGAGGTATTCGTTAAGAGGGGAGGGGTATACTACGAAGCAAAAAGAAAAAAAGATATCCTACCCATAATCCTCTGCGTCGCTGTTAACGAGTTCGAAGCACTAACGAACCCTATCAATATTTACTTTAAAAATAATATTACAAAACTATACCAGCACTATTACTAACTCACATTTACTAATTTTTATGACTTAGATAACGTTACAGGTCAAGAATTAGTGGTAAGGTAAAACAGGAAGGGGGGGAAGGAAAAAAGGGGAAAGGTTTTTGTTCAAAAGCAATTTACAGTGCTGAGTTCCTTGAGTCATCCGGTAAGAGCGACAGACGAGAGCGAGGAGGCAGGACACGTGTGCAGGCAGCTGGGAGGAGGAAGAAGGTGGTTTTTGGCCAAACAGCGCTTTATTTCGTTGTATTTCTTCATATTTCTGCAGCGTAAGGTAAGTAGAGAGAGAGAGAGAGAGTGAGAGGAATGAGTGTGCAGTGGCGGATCTAGAGTGTGAAGATTAGAGTCAGAGGTCTAATGAAAATCCAACCTTTTTTTTTAATTTAAATGGCATTTTACTCCACCCCCACTAGATCGTGAAAACAACCTTGGCCACCTCAGGCAAAATATCCTGGCGGCGCTACTTTGACTGAGGAAACGGGGGGGAGTGAAAGCTTTTCGTGTGATTTAGGTTTTTTTCCCCCCTGCAAAAATACGGGGTGTTCCTCGTTGTCTTTCAGATCGTCTATTCCCAGTGGCGTAGCTATGAGCCCCAGGTACCCTCCCACTGGCACATGGCCCCGTAATCTGCTCTGCATGGACCTGTAACTGACGATGTGCCCTAATACCCTTCTATGTGGTATCAGAATGCCCCGGAGCTCCGCTTGCCATAGTGCCCCCCATACACAGGCGTAACCCCCCCACCATTGATAGATACCTAGCTAGTTACGCCACTGGTTCCAATTATCTAGATTTTCCGTCTTGATTACATTAACTCGTTCAGACTCACAGCTTAGCGAATCTCCGTGTACGAAAAAAAGTTAATTGATCTGTTTGTCTCAAGATATTTTACACATGAACAGATGAGAGCTGCAATGATGATGGCAATTTATCGCATTTAAAGTGTCAAAAACATATGGTAGTAACGGATTCTAAGCTTCTCATTGCTCTTTTCTGCTTTAAAGACGCTGAAGAATTGGTTTTTTACGTATAGCCAGACGAGGCAGGAACCGATAGAGACAGGGAGAGAGAGAGAGAGAGAGAGGTGAAGTGATTAATGGCGGGCTGGACGTTAGCGAAAGTTAGGGAGGAAGAGGATTCATGTCGGATTATATTTCAGAGAGAGACAGACAGCGCGACGGTGATCGTGGTGAACTAGGTGAGAGAGAGAGGTGGGAGAATAGCTACTTAATTGTTAGAAGCGGACTAGACGAGAGAGGGACGGGAAATAGTGGCTGGAAGAAAAAGTTTTGAGAGAGAAGGGGGGTCAGTGGGGGGGTATAGACGGTATACAGGGAGTAGAGTTGCGTTATTATACAAGTAAAAAAAAAAAAGGGAGAATGAAAAGGAGAAAAATGCAGAACAAAGATGGGGGCATAGAAGGAAATTGGGGAAATTTTAGGAGGGACTTGAAAAAAGGGGTTTGGAAGGAGGAAAAAGGGGGGGGGGGATGAAATGAACCGAGTCTGTGGGAGACAATAGATGGGAAAAGAAAGAGGAAGGTAAAGGAAGCAAAGGAGCCCGGGGAAAAAAAAAAAAAAAAAAAGGGGAAAAGAGGGGAAAAGGGAAAAAAAAAGGACAAAAAAAGGGCCGAAAAACTGAAAAGGAATAGTGAGATAGAGGAAGGAGAAAGAGGAGGCAGGGAAGGATAAAAAAAAAAGAGAGAATAAAAGGTTATTAGGGGGGCAGGGAAAATAGAAAATTTTAGAGGAAATAAGGGAGGGAAAGGGGAGGAAGGGGGAGGGATTGGGAACCTTTGGGAGAGGAAAAAAGGGGAGAAGTGGAGATGAATTTTAGGGGAGGGGCAAGTGGGGGAAAGGACCTGAGAGTATTTAAAAGGGAGACAAGAATTTTTTTGGGGAGGTGGGGGGCATGATGAGCAGGGAGAAAAATTTGGTGAAAAATATAGGAAGTAAAAGGAAGATAGATGAGGGAATGGATGAAATTTTAGTAAGGGAAAAAATAAGGAGGTTTCTAAAAAAGCTGAAAAAAGGAAAGCAGGCAGAGGGGTGGTATACCCAAAAGAATTTTTATAAAAAAAAGGGGGGAGGGTATGGTGGAGGGTTGATAGGCTTTTTAGGCAAAATTTGGCAGGATAAGAGAGTAAAAAGGAAAAGGAAGAGGGTTTTGGGTTACTCTATTTCACAAGGGAGGTCACAAAAGTAGAAACCTTGAAAAATTATCGACCCAAAAGCAGAATGGATACGGGGGAAAAATATTCAGTGGGGGGTTTCTAAATGGTTTTGGGTTGTGAATGTTTTGAGAGAAAAGAGTAATGGGGGGGGAACAGAAAAGGCTTTGCAAGGATAGGGGGAGGTGAGGGAAAAAGTTCGTAGTTTGTTTAGTGATAGAAAAAAAATAGGATGGGTGGGGAAAACTACCTTGCATTCCTTGACATTTAAAAAGGCTTAGATAGGGCAATAGGGGTTTTCTTTGTAGATACTTCTAGAAATTGGATTTTTGTGACAGAATTTCAGCTAATAGTAGTATGTATGAGGGGGCACACGGGCAGGTACAGGCTTGGGGACATAGAGACAGAGTGGGTAGGTAGCGGAAGAGGGGGTTAGGCAGGGTGCGTGTTTTCACCCTTACTTTTTGGTTTAAAACAGAGGAATTTTAGCAATTGGGTTTAGAAATTCGGGGTTGGGGATAAGGGTTGGGGGAGGAAAAGTTTGGGAGTTTTACTATATTGCTGACGAATAGTTGTATGAGTGAGGACAGTGGAGAATTCGGAGATGCTACATATGTCGCACAGTTGGGAGGGGTTTTTGGGGTGAAATTTTAAAAGGAGAAAAATCAGGTCCTGGTTTATAAAGGGAGAGGAAAAGCAGAGGGGGTATGATTTGGGGAAAATGGGGGGACCTGAGGATAGGGCCCCAACCGACATAAAAATCCCTGGTATCACGGAAAGATGGGGAAGGGAAGCAGATGGGGACGAAACAGGATAAAATGGGAAAAAAGAAAATCAGTGGGTGGGAAGGTTTGGGTAGTGTAGCAAGATTTTTAGGGAAAAACAGGATGGGGTTTAGTAAGAGGGTTGTGGAAAGGCAGGGGTACCCAGCCCATGTTATTGGGGGGAGAGTGTATGAGGTGGGGCCCGGGAGGAGAGCGGGCAAATTTTGAGGGAGTACAAAAAACCAGGGTAGGTTTGACTTTTTTTCCCCTAGAGGCAAAACCCGGTTGTAGCATGGAGGCCCAAAAAGGGGAGGGCAGGGGTTTGGGGTACCTTTTCGGAGGGGAATAAAGGGAAAATCAGTGGGTTAATTACAAAACAGGCTTAGAAAAAAGGAAAGAAAAAAAGGGGGGGCCGGAAAAAATTTATGAGTGGATGGGGCAGAGTTTGTAAATGGGGGTAGATCAAAAAAAGACGGTGGGAAAAGGAAATGGGGGTTACAGGGGTTTTAAAAGATAGGATACAACCCGTCTAGTGAGGGGGGAGTTTTTTAAAACGAAAAAGGGGGAAAGACCAAAATTTTGAGGCAGGGCCGGGAGATGTGGGAAAGAGGATGGGGGGTAAAATTCTCGACTTGGGGACCCAAAGGGGGAAAACCACACCCAAAATGTGAGGGGTTTTTTTGATTTGGGAGCTTGGGGGGAAAGTTTTTGTTTTTTTTAATATTTAAAAAACCCAAAGGGCTTAAAAATTTTGGAGGTCAATAGTAGAAAAATAAAAGATGGGCAAAAAGGGAAAGGGAAACCCAAAATATTTTCCCAAAATTTTAGGGGGAGACTAGATGAAAATGTAGATCAAATGGTTTTAAAAGTGTTTCCAAAGGGTTTTATGAGGAAAAAGAGAAACGGTTATAGCAATAGTGGGGACGGGAGGTAGGGGGGGATCAGGGGAATAAAAGTGGCAGAGGGGAACTAGATGGGATAATGGAATTTCTTTTTGGGTTTTAGTAGGGGTTTTCAGGATACAATAGAAGAATCAAGAAGGGGTTTAAAAATATTTTTAGAAAAGGCTTTGGGAAAAAAAAAAGCAGAGGTTGGGGGCTAAAACAAGGGCCCCGAGGGAAACCAGCCCGGGAAAATTTGGCTTTGAACCGGGTGAAAACCGCGGGTTTTGCTTTCCTTTAAACCTTTAAAGAAGAAAAAAGAAGGGAAAAAAGAGAAAGAAGGGGGAAGAAATGGGGGGGGGGGGGGGGGGAAACGATTTGTGGTGGGCTAACCGTTTGAAAATTTGGGGAGAAAAAAAATTTGTGCAGACTAGACGAGGGAGGGATAGGGGAAAGGGGGTAGTGGCGGGTTAACGAGGGGAATCAGGGGGCCTGAGGGGGGGCTAGGAAAAAGGGGGGAGAGGGGAAACAACCCGTGGCGCCACCAAAGGGGAAAAAAAATTTGGGGGTGCGAAAACGAGGCCCCCGGGGTTTTCAAACCCTTAGTATCCCCGGGGGGCCCCATCAGGGGCTCCCTTTCAAATCAAGGGAAAGCTTAGTCATTTTAGCTGCTAACAGTACACAAGAGTGGTTTTCACTCAATCGCCAGACGTCTAAAACGCTCTCCACCATGATTTTTTATGGGGCTGAAAACTCAAATGTGGGGCGCGTGGCCGCGGCCCCCCCCTGGTGACGTCACTGGAGAGTACAGTAGCGGACTAAACGAGAGTGAGAGTCCAATTTGAGAAAGAAGTAGGCTACGTGTGTGTGTGAGAGAGAGAAGGAAAGAAGAGAGAGAGAAAGAGGTGGGGGTTGTTGTGGACTGGCGGAAGAGACAAGACAGACAGACAGACAGACAGAGTGAAGCGAGTTATAGTGGCGGGCTTGACGGTAAAGAAGGGGGAGAAGGCGGTTTCAATGAGGACAAGATGAAAGAGTTACTAATGGACTGGACGGAGAGAAAGAGGGTGGAAGGGGTCAATGGTGAGTTAGAAATAGTGCGGATAGACAGACAGACAGATGAGAGAGACAGTGGTGGGAAGGGGGTCGTGGCTGACTACATGCGAGGGAGAGCCGGAGGGAAAAGTCAGTGACGTGCTAAAGCAGTGTTTCTTAACCTTTCCACCACCACGCCCCTTCAGTAGTGGGTCTTTGCCTCCATGCCCCCCCTTCACTTCTTCAACCCAAGATATTTCAAAATAATCCTGAATCAGAAAGAAAAATAGAATAAATTCGTGTTTTTAACACTTATTGTGCATGTAAGTATTCATTAACACCTTGCATATACCCAGATGATTTAGCAAGATCACGTTTAAATAATAATAATAATAATAATGATGCAAATAACTAATAATTATTATAAATGATAATAATAATAATTTACATAATATAGTAGTATTGCAAAAGTCTACACAGTTAGTGAAACGTGGCAATGTATCACCGCAGAGTTGTTCACCAACACTTGCTTCTGTCCCGACTTCCTTCGCTCGCCCTCGCGCGCGAACTTCATGTTAAAAGCGAAGGCCGAGCTTTAAGTTAAATACTTGACAGTTTTTCCTTTTTTCTCTTAGTTCACGTCCCCCTATGTGATTACCAGCGCCCCCCCAGGTTAAGAACCGCTGCCCTAGACTAGAGATCAGTGGGTGGCTAGACGGTAGAAGAGAGGGAGAGGGCTATTAGTGGCAAAGACATAAGAACATAAGAAAATAAGGAAGCTACAAGAGGCCGCGAGGCCTACACGTGGTAGTTTCCTGTCACCTAAACACTATCTACATCCACCTTTCATCCCCATCCATGAACCTATCCACTCACCCTTTAAAGCTCCCTAATACTCCGGCCACTAACAAGTGCCTGTTC
Organism: Chionoecetes opilio; assembly: GCA_016584305.1. Lineage (NCBI taxonomy): Eukaryota > Metazoa > Arthropoda > Malacostraca > Decapoda > Majidae > Chionoecetes > Chionoecetes opilio. The sequence continues at coordinate 95,167 of JACEEZ010005553.1, read as the reverse complement.
TACGAGATCATTTCCACTCATTCATCACACCCTATTTGTGAACCGTTTTTTCCCTATTTCCTTTCTACTCTACGCTTTTCCAGCTTGACTCCGTTTACTTCTTTGTTCTAGCCCGGGTTAAAAGCCGTAAGAACTTTTCCTACCTCTCCTGTAGTAAATCCCTTTATTCCACTTAACAACTTCTATCAGATCGCCCCTTACTCTGCGTCTCTCGAGTGAGTGTAATTTTAATAACTTCAAATCTCCTCTCTAACTAAGTTTACGCATCCCATTGTATCATTTTGGTCATCCTTCTCTGCACATTTTCTAACAACACTATATCTCATCCGTAATTATGTAGACCAAACTGAACTGCATAGTCAGTTGAGGCCTGACTAAGCCAGATAAAAGCTTTAAATAACTTCCGCGACTTCTACTTTTTAACACTTTCTGGTATGAATCCTAAATACTCTATTAGCTTCTATTTTCTGGCCATCATAACATTTGTTTCCTAGGTTTCCGGAGGTCTGGGCTCCCCTCACATCCAGATCTTTTTTCCATCAGCCCCACACACCCCTCTATCTTTTCAAGTCGATACATTGCTTATTGGTGTATCTAGTCCCAGGGTTTTTTTCTACCACATTCAGTACACGCTACCTTTATCAAGATAAATTCCACTGCCAGCTGACTGCCCACTCGGTAAGTTTATCTAAGTCTCCCTGCAATATGTTTACGTCATACTGTATCAATATCCTACCTAACTTAGTATCATCAGAAACTTGCAATGAACACTCTGCTATCCCACTATCCACGTCGTTAGATGTAAATCAAAAATAGTAATGGGCCCCAAAACAGACCCTTGTGTGAACTATCCACTTGTCACCAGTCCCATTCAGATTTGGAAACATAATATGTACCTTTGTTTGCCTATTACTTCCAAAGCTCTGATCCAATGAGAACCTTCCCAATCTATAACCAGGCGCCCTAACCTTATTTAAGAGTCCGCTCGTGTGGTACTTTGTCAAATGCCTTACTAAAAGTCCAGAGTATTTATATCATCATCCTTATCATTTATCTGCCGTCTCATAAACTTTCCTATAAAAACTCAATAAATTGGTGAACATGACCTACCCTTGTAATCCATTTTGTGAATCATTGATCAACTATGTTTTTTATCTAAGTGCATCTTCTAATGTTTTTTGCAATAATAGATTCCAATAATTTACGCCACCACTGATGTTAGACTTACGGGTCGATAATTTGACTTAGTCCTCTGTCCTTCCCTTCTTAAATATGGGAACAACATTTCCTTTCCGTCACAATAATGGCACATCGCCTATCTCAAACGATTTCCTAAAATGTGCACTAACGACTCACTAACAACCTCCTTGCATTCTTTAATACCCTGGGATACACTTCTCTGGTCCTGGCGATTTAAATGTTTTCATTTTTTCTATACCCTCCTCCACCATTTTCCCGTAGTTTCACAATATCTTTGAGTTTATCCTTCATCGCTTCCTTTGACATCTGTTTCACTCATCAGTATCGTTCTGTGTATCCTCCCTCCGTAAAACACTTAAAGAAATAATCATGTTAGACTCCTACACATATCCTCATCGTATTTAAGACCTCACCCTGTCCTGACCTTAAGGGCGCCCACTAATTCCTTGTCTTTGTTTTTTACACCTGTAGAACCCCTTTGGGTCCCTGTTCGCGCCTGTTCTTCTACTTTAATCTCATAAATTGTTCTTAGCAACTCGAGTTAATTTCTTCACTGTCCTCGCCATCACGTTATACTGTTCTTTGTTTATCAATCCTGCTTGAACCTTAATAAATGTTTCTTTTTCTCCAATGTTGTTTTAACTTGGTGGTCTCCATTTTGGATCACCTTTCTGGACCTTCTCTCCGCTATAAGGAAATATTTCTTTCTGTCCGTCAATTATATTCCTTACAAATGAGATATTAATCATCCTCGGCTCCGACCTCACTTCCCCTTTCTAACCTCTCTAATTGACCTCCTCAGCCCTGACCTCACTTCCGTCTAACCCTCTAAAATTATCATCCTCAGCCGAAATCCAACCCTCCTAGCATATCTGACCGGCCAATTACCTCCAGGTGCCTTCCTAATCCTTCATAATTTTGGCCTTTCCAGCTGACAACGCCTGTCCTGGGAAACTTTCTGCTCCTCCATCCACACCTTCTTATTTAATAACCTCCAGGTGTCTTCTAATCCCGCATATTGGCCTTTAGAATTAGGTATTCGATCCTATAGGCCACTTAATTTTTCCAACTTCCCATTTTAAGCTAAAATCTGATCGTCAATAATAGTCGCTATTATCTACATTCCCCCCAGACCTCCCCTTTGTACTAAAATCGTCTCTATTTGTTCACAGATGATCTAGAATATTATCTCCTCTAGTAGGCTCCATTGATTGCCTTGACTTAGGAATTTATCCTGGATTATTTTAACATTCATCTGCATCGCTGTTCCACTATGATTAAATCGCCAGTCTATATTTCCTAAGATTAAAATAATCTCCCACCACGCATAATCGATTATATCTGCAGGCCTTGTTTATTTCTTCCCATATAGGAGCTGAATCCTCTTTACATAATTGGAGGCCTATACACTACACCCAAACCATTTTTCTCAGTTCCCTCCGTAACCTCTACCCATATAGACTCTATGCTCTCATCTGTTTTTTATAACATTGTTAACACAACACGCAATGCATCTCTTGCTAAAGCGCAACTCCTCCTCCTCGTCTGCTAGCTACTGTCCTTGTGACATAACTTATACCCACTATCTCGACTTTCCGGATCGAATACACTTTCACCTGACATATCACCTGTTTTCTGTGTAATGCTATTATATCAATCCTCTTACACTATTTATTCCTCTCAGAAGCTATCTTTTTTTAAAAATACTCCTACAGTTTTTGTATAGTAAACCTTGCAAGCAACTCCTCTTTTTTTTGTCACTTTTTCCCTTTATCTTTAACTAAACCCCTCCTCTCTCTCTTCTTACGATCACTTTAGTTCCCTGCCTTCTGAAAACTCCTCCTAGTGTCGCAAGTTTCCTTTACCCCGACCCCCGTGTCTAAACCCCGGTTCTCTATCTTAAAAAAAGCCTGCAGTGCATCTACCTCCCTTTCAAGGGATTCAGACAAGATCTGAACTCCTTTCCTCGAAAGTGCGGAGAGAGAGATGAAAACAGACAGAGAAAGAGGGGTGAAGGGAGTTAATGCATGGCGGATTAGATGGCAGAGACAGAGAGAGGGATAGGGAGGAACGGGCATCGTGGTGAACTAGATGAGAGTAACTAGTAGTTGTTAGTGGTCTAGATGGAGAGAAAGAGAAGGAAAGGGGTAAATGGCCGACTAGAGAAACAAAGTGGGGAGACTGAATTGTGGTAGACTAGATGTGAGAGAGAGAGAGAGAGAGAGAGAGAGAGAGAGAGAGAGAGAGAGAGAGAGAGAGAGGAGAGAGGAGAGAGAGAGAGAGAGAGAGAGAAGAGAGAGAGAGAGAGAGAGAGAGAGAGGAGAGAGAGAGAGAGAGAGAGAGAGAGAGAGAGAGGAGAGAGAGAGAGAGAGAGAGAGAGAGAGAGAGAGGAGAGAGAGAGAGAGAGAGAGAGAGAGAGAGAGAGAGAGAGAGAGAGAGAGAGAGAGAGAGAGAGAGAGAGAGAGAGAGAGAGAGAGAGAGAGAGAGAGTGTAGTGGACTAGACGAGTGGCTGGCTAGATGGTAGAGAAAGTAAAATTTGAGAGATCGAAGTATATGAGTATATTATAGGCTCTCTAGTTCATGTAATTGATTGGTAAGTGAGGAAATTTGTATCCAGAACAGAGGAATGAAGTTAACAGCAGTCATGAGTGGAAGCAAGTCTTTTTATGCATTGTAAATACGTAACTAATGCTGATGTATCTGTTTTTCAGATCAGAGGTGGAAGGGGACAGTTGTGCCACACCAGGACGAGCAGACCACCAGCACTTGTGGGGATTCAGGCAGCCGGGGGTCCTGGCGTGCCCTCCGGAAGACTGGCCTAGGCCTCGAGTTGATGGCCTCACAGGAGTAGACGGATTTTTAGGTTTTCATTGCATTGAAATGTAGCACTTTTCCGATATTACCAAGCTACCAGATATTTAGGAAAACTGAGTCTACCATCGTGTTCATGAGACATTGCTGCATATCATGAACATTAATTAATTACAGTAAGGGTACACCTATATTAAGATAACCGAAGGAAAAGAGCGAGACAAAATGTTTATACACTATTCTATTTTCCTTCAGTTATCTTAATATAGGTGTAGTCTTACTGTAATTAATTTATGGTCGTGATTTGCAGTAGTCTCATGAACACGATGGTAGGCTGTTTTCCTAAATATCATCTGGTAGCTTGGTAATATTGGGTAAGAGGGCAACATTTCAATGCTATGAAAACATGAAAATCCTCCCACTCTTGTGACGCCATCAACTCGAGACCCAGGCCAGTCTCTCTAGGAAGCCACGGTCCTGGCTTAACCTTCAGCACAGACGTTGGAGTAACCAGAATCAGGCCCAAGAGTGTGTATGTAGTACAGGCTGTATATATACATCAATAAAGTGACTTATAACATTGTTACATGTGTGTACCTGTGTCTTCCCCAACTCACCCCAGGCAGATTAAAATTCATTCTATTGTCTATTCTTTTATTACACAAGTAGACATCAGGTGGTCCCCCAAGTGTCGCTACTTACCTTGGTGTAGAGTTAGTTCTCTGCCTTCGTCCTCACCTCACAGATCTGTGGGTACTATGCGACTCGTCTCTCTCTCTCTCTCTGGGGAAGTAAGGGGCTGGGCACAAGGTTGAGGAGAGCCGAGCCCCTCTACAGGACCCCCCGTACCTCCCCAGAGCATCACACACACACACACTCTATCTCTAGTAGGGGGAAGTAGTTGCCGCACTATGCAGTAGTCAGCCCTGCAGAGTGACTCCCCACCCCGGTAGCAAGGACGCCACAGGTCTGATCCTCCTCTGCCTTTACATCTGAGGAATAAAATCAACTATAACCATATCATACACGCACTCACTTCTGGTACAGTGGCTATAAGGTTTACATAACTGGCTGTCACATCAGTAAGGTTAGTTGTACTCATTTGTATTTGCCATGTATAATTGGGCCCAAAAAAGTGTTGTCTATTGTAAAATCCCTAAAAACACAAGTGACCAACTAATGGGAGAAATACAATTTGTTGCGTGCAGGTAAAACTTGACAAATTTTCACATAGGGTTTGAAATTTTTGTGTTTGATCTATAAACTGTGACAAGCAACGTTATAGGTATGTGACACGGGATCCAGACACACTCAGATAACTCACCAAACGTTACTCAGTGGTGAAGATTTGGTGAAAGTCTACAGAGGTGACTTCCCACACCACTCACTCCCGCACAGGAATGCACTCCTCTGCACTCATGAATGATATGGCATAAAAAAACCATAACAATAAATTAATTTACATAATCATACTATGTACACTAGTATTATGTGTACCTCTATAAGAGAACATAGCTCATGTTTTGTAGAAACAATAGAGATAGGGTGCTAAAATAATACCAGTACTATGTCTAGCCCTGTACACCCACAACATTCGACCCCAAAAGCTGCTGATTCCAGGCACATCACAACGCATGACACTGATTAAGCCTTAAGGGAGAATGGAGGGAGGAGGGAGGATGGAGGGAGGAGGGAGGATGGATTTACGTATCCCTGTAAGACATGACCGATGTAAGACGTTAACTGATGCAAGAGGGAGGGTGGAGAAGGCTGCCCTGAGTGTGTGCCAAGGGCTTCTGCATGTAGGCAGCATGCACAGAAACTACATTCATTAAGAGCAGATTGATAAATTGTAATGCCAAAAAAGGGTAAATGTGCCAGACATGAGAGGTCCTATGGCACTATGGCAAAGCATAAAAAAATGGAGGGGTTAGAGAGACAGAGTGAAACGGTGAGGGCCGGGGAGAGGAACGGGATGTTACAGCAGGGTGGTTAAATCAAATGAAGGATGTGCAATTGTTGGAGGAAGGAAATTATAAATAGATCGGATGGGAACGTGACGGAGGTTCGGTGTGTTGTCCCACCAGCAACTACTGATGTGATGGCTTCTGAATCGCCTTTCGGAGGTGAGCACGGCTCCAATTACGATATGAAATCTACGTGCCTACTCTCGGCACTATACGATGTAGGTTTTTCTGATTTGTATATTCATATATTGCTTTTGAATATCAATATACGCTCTCTTCAAATTGTGTTTGGTAAGGTTTAATAATTTGTTATTGGTTGAGAGGGTGGGCAAAATAATTTGTGTATTCTTTAAAAATTACACACCAAATGTGTGCATTTATTCGCCAAATTTGAACTGTGGACACAATTTAACCCTGTCGCTAAAATCAAATGTGCCAAATGCGAGAGAACATTGTACACTTAGTACACATACAAATGTATGAATACAACCTGTTTACAAAATCTAAAATATTTCTGACTATACTGGTGTCACTTGCCCTGTAACCTGCCGGGCACTGTACCAAGAAAAAGTGCTATGAGCTTAATAAGTCTATGCATTAAATATAACACCACTAATATGCATTCAAGCAAAATATCTCAAGTATTTCAAACAAGTTATCTTACTGCAAAACTAAAGCAAAAGCAACTTACTTTTGTGCAAAGCCAATTATAAATAATGACATGAAGGGTGTCCCGATGCTTTCTGGTGCTGCTCGATGTCAAACATGATTAACGACCAAACACTAAAATTGCAGAAAAAGTAAATAATATTGGTGATGTGACTAAGATGGAAAGGCGGCATGGCACCACAATGCACAATTCTTGGTACAGTAGTTTGAGGCGTCAATCTTGTCAGCTGCAGGACAGGTTGAGCGGAGGTGCTGGATAAAGGCTTTTGATACACAGACGAGTAACTCCAGAATGCAGAAAAAAAATCCAGCCATGTTCTGCAAAGGAATAAAGAAACTAAAAAATATCCAGCTATGTTCTGCAAAGGAATAAAATGAACTAAAAAATCCAGCTATGTTCTGCAAAGGAATAAAAAACAAAAAAATATCCACCTATGTTCTGCAAAGGAATAAAGAAACTAAAAAATATCCAGCTATGTTCTGCAAAGGAATAAAATGAACTAAAAAATCCAGCCATGTTCTGCAAAGGAGTACAATGCGCTAAGACAGTATTTCCCAACCTGGGGGGAAATTTCTGTATTCGAAGGGGGAAATTTATCCTGAGGGACATCTAAATTACTAGCATTTAGTCGACAGAAGAAAAAAAATCTCTTAGAATGTGGCTATTGACTTTTCTTCAGGTGTATATAGAGATGGTGAACTGGTTGTAGGGGGAAACAACTGAACAAAGGATGGGAGCCACTCAGCTAAGATATACATTTCCCTGTACTGGTGGCCTGGCTATTTTAGTGGTGAAGTGATGTGTATGACAGTATATATATATAGTAAAGGTCACTCAGGCAACTGGTTGACTGTACGTACTAACATTTCTAGTCCCTAATAATTAGCAAAATGTAATATATTTCCAGGGGCCATACTAAAACATATAAATGTTTTCTTGAGGCAAAATTGTGATTCACTTGAATTTTGAAATACGAAGACAATAGAAGTTATACAAAATCAAACAAAATTAACAAAAAATGATAAGAGGGAAATAAAGTAATCAAAATACTATGGTTTGATCCTATACAAACATGGGAGAAGGTAGTAAGAGCAGGAGTGTTATAAGGAAGGCAAGCACTAGGATCTTCGGGACAAGATGAAGGTAGACCAGTAAGTATGGGGATTAAGACAGCACTTCATGATGGCATAATAGTGCAAACTCTGACATACACGAGTGTGACACAGACAGGTGATGAAGGTCAAAGGTCGAGAGTCAGGCAGTGGACATCAGGTCAATAAAAAGAGAATGGGATGGATAGTGAAAGATATTACAGTTTATGGAAGATTTAGTATGTATGCTAACCCCTTGAGACCCAGAACGTAATTTCCACTGTATTTTGGCCACTATTAGACAATCTTTAGTGAATATAAGCAATGTTTTATAGATATGACCTGTTTAGTATCCTTGTCGACTAACTAATTTGGTATATTCAGTTACTTTTCATAATTTTATGGCTCGACAACAGACTATTTTTTATAGCCAAGGAAAGATCTGGGTGTGAAGGGGTTAAAGGTGAAGAAACAGTGTGTGCAATGAAGGAAGGGATTTAATGCAGCATCCTGAGGTGGCTCGAGTACTTAAGAGACAATGGTAAATAATATTAAAAGTATTAGTAACTTTGGGAGTATGAGGAAGGCCCCCTATGTGATTATGTGATGGGAAGACAGTGATGTGATAGTGAAGCCCCTTATGTGATGGGAAGACCCCTATGTGATTATGTGATGGGAGGATAGTGATGTGACAGTCAAGCCCCTTATGTGATGGGAAGGCCCCCTATGTGATTATGTGATGGGAAGAGTGATGTGATAGTGAAGCCCCTTATGTGATGGAAAGATCCCCTATGTGATTATGTGATGGGAAGACAGTGATGTGATAGTGAAGCCCCTTATGTGATGGGAAGATCCCCTATGTGATTATGTGATGGGAAGATCCCCTATGTGATTGTGATGGGAAGACAAGTGATGTGACAGTGAAGCCCCTTATGTGATGGGAAGATCCCCTATGTGATTATGTGATGGGAGACAGTGATGTGACAGTGAAGCCTTATGTGATGGGAAGGCCCCCTATGTGATTATGTGATGGAAGACAGTGATGTGACAGTGAAGCCCCTTATGTGAGGAAGACCCCCTATGGATTATGTGATGGGAAGACAGTGATGTGATAGTGAAGCCACTTATGTGATGGGAAGATCCCCTATGTGATTATGTGATGGAGGACAGTGATGTGACAGTGAAGCCCCTTATGTGATGGGAAGATCCCCTATGTGATTATGTGATGGGAGGATAGTGTGTGACAGTGAAGCCCCTTATGTGATGGAAGGCCCCTATGTGATTATGTGATGGGAAGCAGTGATGTGACAGTGAAGCCCCTTATGTGATGGGAAGGCCCCCTATGTGATTATGTGATGGGAAGACAGTGATGTGACAGTGAAGCCCCTTATGTGATGGAAGATCCCCTATGTGATTATGTGATGGGAAGACAGTGATGTGACAGTGAAGCCCTTATGTGATGGGAAGGCCCCTATGTGATTATGTGATGGGAGGACAGTGATGTGACAGTGAAGCCCCTTATGTGATGGGAAGATCCCCTATGTGATTATGTGATGGGAAGACAGTGATGTGACAGTGAAGCCCCTTATGTGATGGGAAGGCCCCCTATGTGATTATGTGATGGGAGGATAGTGATGTGACAGTGAAGCCCCTTATGTGATGGGAAGGCCCCTATGTGATTATGTGATGGGAAGACAGTGATGTGACAGTGAAGCCCCTTATGTGATGGGAAGGCCCCCTATGTGATTATGTGATGGGAAGACAGTGTTGCAATGGGATGTTAAGAGGAGTGGAGGGAGTAAGAGGAGTGTTATGGACAGAGGCAAATGATCTCTCCTCTAAGGAAGTTCTAAAGAAAAAGCTTCATTGGAGATCAGATTAGAAAAGTTCCAATTCAAAGAAGCACGATATCAACGCTCCACATTCTCAGCTAATCCAGCACAGCAAGGCCTCTTTCACACGCTACGGTTTGGCCCCGGGGATGTTTACGGTCCGGCGCCGGAGGTTCACGGTTCTCTCCTGTGATACCTCCGGTGCCGGACTGTGCCAACACTTAAGCATATCACCAGTGATGTGTCACCAACAGAAGGTGATGGGAAGAACCTGGGGGAAAAGTTTACATTCCAGAGTACAGTCAAACCTCGATATAACGGACCTCGATGTAACGGACTTCGGATGCAACGGACTCCATTTGCATGACAAATTTTTTACTTTTTTGTTTTTACTTTTTTTTTGCATATCAGATCGCTCATCGCCGCTCGAATTGTCAACTCAACCTAATTGTATTATTTTCTCATTTTACTTTGGAATGCTTGGGTTTTAAGGAGTTTTGATGTATCACATATTAAGATATAATATTATATGGAAGGAGCCTGTGTTGCTAGTGATTTAGTGGTAGAAGTGTGTATTATTTAAAATAGTGACTATTAGTGTTATGGCGTGGCCGCTGCTACGTCTCCCTGTCACCTCAACACCCTAAATCACCCTTATCTAAGGTGACACGCAGTGCTACACTGACCTAAATAGTGACACGTGTATAGAACTGCACTTCACAACCATACAATATATGAGGCCCCGCGCAGCAGAGGGGGCTAAGGGACGATATTGAAAAATTTGAGTTACGTGCGCCAACAGGTTCACACAGGCTTCCTCTATGACGTAAACACACTTGGCCCCTCTCTGCCTCACTTCTGAGCCTCATATATAATAATGAGCATTAGTCATGATAATAAGCAATACCTTTGGAAGCCACGGCTGAATCTGGCTCGTAGTAATTTGTTTACCTTTCACTAGAGCTTGAGCTTGACTAGCTGCACGGTCTGGTTGTGTTTGTGATTATTTCTCATTTATTTCACGTGTAGGAGCGGACCAAATTCAGCATGTAGTGCCAGTCACTGTTTACCTCCCAACATAGCTACACAGTCTGGTTGTGTTTGTGATTATTTATCATTTATTTCACAATATTTCCGGTTTTTTCATCTATTTTTCCACCCTTGGGAAAATACCCTCGCTATAACGGACAATCAGCTTTAACGGACCAATCCTCCCCCCCTTTAGTCCGTTATATCGAGGTTTGACTGTAATTTGCCCACTACCAAATACTTTTATTAGTATAAATGATACAGTGTTATCTTCAGAAATGTTTGTTCTATAAGATTAGCACATAAAACACAGTAAAACATACTAAATAAATACCATTATGAGACTATGAAGAAATATGCATAAACAGGGAATTCAGTTAAACTCGTCGCCAAATAATATTTTGTGAATTTTTTTTTGACATGGATTATACCAAAAGAAGCAGAATTGTATTAGCTTTCCATTGCTATATTTAGTTTTCTGATAAATGAGTAATTACGTTCGTCACAAGCGATGGAACATGCCTGGTATATCCCGGGGGCCTCGGTGGCAGCCGTGTATATGCGAGAGACTGCCGGGTAGTGTGAACACACCCATTAAAAGCTCAGTCCACTGGCCCATCCGGTCCCGTGGCTAGACACGGGACCGGACCGTCCAGTGGGGCGCCCCGGTGCATATCGGCGCCAGACCGATAGATGTGCCGTGACCGTGACGTGTGAAGGCCTCCATAGGAATATTCAGTCGACTGAATTTCACGGCGCCGGACCGTAAAACTCCACGGGGCCAAACCGTAGCATGGGAAAGAGGCCTAATGCTTAACAAAGGACAATCCACTATTCTGGTGCAGTCAGGATGTTGATTTACCAGTCCGGGGTTGGTGGCATAGCTACAAGGAGGCACTTCATGGATGTGCCTTATCATACTAATACATGTACATATATGTGCTTGTACTGGTATATGACTGGGATCACATGGAGACATGAGGTGTCCAGTAAAGAGGTGGCAAGAATATGTGGATTGAAGGAGCTGAGTAGTGCTGGGAGTAAGGAGATTACGGTGCTTTGGGCACGTGTAGAGGAGAGAAGGTGGTGAGGTATTGGGGAGAGCTGTTGGAGTGGAAGTGCCAGGTCGCCGTCCACCGGGCAGGCCAAGGAAGACATGGAGGCAGAGTGTTGAAGAGGATCTGGCAGCATTGGGCATTGAAGAGGTTGAGGCAAAGGATAGAGATAGTTGGAAGCGCATCATCGACCGTGACTCTAACCTCATAAGATATTACGTATTGGAAAAAAACTGACGTTAAACAGAAAGCTGATGATGACCTTAACCAGCTGGCCCATTGGTCCGTCTATTTACACAATAACTCTATAAATAGCCCTCTATAAATGCTGCAACACTGGCCCTCCATGGAAAGCATTGATGTCCTCTACACTCTATCACCACTATAAATGCTGCAACAGTGGTCCTCCCTGGGAAACATTGACGTCCTCTACACTCTATCACCACTATAAATGCTGCAACAGTGGTCCTCCCTGGAAAGCATTGACGTCCTCTACACTCTATCACCACTATAAATGCTGCAACAGTGGTCCTCCCTGGAAAGCATTGACGTCCTCTACACTCTATCACCACTATAAATGCTGCAACACTGGTCCTCCCTGGGAAACATTGACGTCCTCTACACTCTATCACCACTATAAATGCTGCAACACTGGTCCTCCCTGGGAAACATTGATGGCCGTGTTGTGCTTCACCCCTCAGCCCTCCACAGTGCATTCCTTCACTTTTAATTAACCTACCAAACCTGTGCGAGGCAGTACATGCACACCATGACCTTGCACACCCTGCATCTTGCACATCTCAAATACACTAAATAATTCTATGAAAGTTGAATTTTTTTTTCTACAACTTGTTAAGTCTACAAAACCTAATTTTACGAAAATAGTCATAGATTTCATAAGAATGATTGAATTCTATGTCAAGGTAAATTATACAAAATGTATGAATTTTAAATAAGCAAAATTATACATTTGCAAATTTCCTTTGCCACATATTTCACAGCCACACGCACGCCTGCGCCCACTCATCCTCTCACCACACTTACATATTTTCATGTAGCATTTCTATCTTAGCCTAAGTTATCTACACTTCTTATTAAATTTCAAGATATATATGAACATAAGAACATAAGAAAATAAGGAAGTTACAAGAGGCCGTGAGGCCTACACGTGGTAGTTCCTAATATGTGTGCATGTATGCCCATATATAGGTCTTAATGTGCCCATACCTACACATACACACAAATATTTACCATGTTGATTTATGTCAAACAATGATACTCTTTCAACATTTTCAGGCAGAGCATCTTAAACAGAGAGTTTGGTATGGTGGAGGAACCTACCTGGTGACATGTACTGCATCAGGCTTGCTGATGATGTACTAGTGGTGGTGATATGGTGATGACCCGGGAGTGTGATGAGGTGATGGCCGAGTCTGCTGGCTTGGATGGGGAAGCAAACATCACCAACTTGATTTCTTCTTGATTCTTCTCCTCTCTTGATTTGCCCCTTCTGCCTCATGCTTTCTGCTGAAACACACAACATTAGCAAAGAATGCATTGTCTGTCAAGATTATCTCTGAACTTTAGAAATGACATTATTTGCTTGATCTAATAATTTACTTAGTCCAGTTATTGAATTCAGATTATGTAAGGAATGTACATATTTATAGAGCAACAATAATCCTCGAGCAACAGCAGGTGTCCATTAATTATAGATAATTATGTGGCACTAAACATAACTGAACACTTTTTTCACCCACCACTGATACCATCATATTACAATTCTATTTTATATTTTCCCACCTTCCTACGACTTAAATATTTGTCAAGCCCCTTCCACACAGTCTAGAATAGCGCGACGAATTGTGGCGACTCGTTACTCGCGAAAACACGTGGGCGCACTCGTAGGTACTCGTGGATAGTCGCCATCAAGTCGTAGCAAGTAGTGAGAGTCGTGGCAGGGTCGCGAAATGTCTTGGGTATGCGTGGGAGGGGCTGGAAATTTTGGACACGTTCAAAATCTGGCCGCGCAACATCACGACTTTTGAATGCGTAGCCGGGTCGTAACTACTCGTATCAACTCGCAGCGACTAGTCATTTATAGTAGCGACTCTTGCATATTCGTAGTGACTCAAGTATTGACGTAGTGACTCATTTGTAGTGACGAGTGCTCCGTAGTGTAGTGGTTAACACGCTCGGTTCACAACCGCGAAGTCCCGGGTTGGATCCACGGGCGGAGCGGAGAAAAATGGGCGGTCTCCTTAAAAACACCAGCACCCCTGTCCACCCAGTAGTGAATAGGTACCGGGTGTTAGCCGGGGGTTTGTGACGTACCCACCTCCCGGGGTGAGGTGCAGATGACCCTGTATCTCACACAAGATAAAGATTTCCCTCCCAGATCAGTCAGGTTGTCAGGTCAAGACACCGGTTCGTACAAACTCGTAGCAAACTCGTGCAATGTCATAGCAACTCGTAAACGACTCATAGCAACTCTTAGCGACTCGGAGCAACTCTTAGCGACTCAGCAATTAGTCAAAAAAAAAAAAATGAAATTTCTACCAATTCGTAGTGACTCGTACAGATTCATGGAGACACTCGTAAGTACTCGTAACTATGCGTACAAACTCTTAGCAAAGTCCTACTAATGCGTACTAATTAGTGATTGGGTACACGAGAAACTACCGATAAAACAGTGTCGCCTTTTCTTCACGAGTAGACACCGATTTGGGATTCGGCGCTACTCGGCTTGCTACTCTAGAATGTGTGCAAGGGGCTGAAGAGAGCAGTGACAAGACACCTCCCGATCTAAATTGGCCCACCCCCTTTTATTTATTCTCTTACTGTCTTCTTTATAGGGACTGGCAACTAAGCGGGCTTTTTGTTACCTCTTTATTTTACCCTTGGCTAGTCCTTTATGATGTAAAAAATAAAATAATAATAATAATAATAAAAAAAAATTAACACGAGTAAAAAAAAAATACTTAGGTATCAGAAGTCACCTCCCGGCCAGTGATGACCAGTGTGGCCTCCCTCCTCCCTCCTCACAGGACACCCCCTCACCACGCCTTCACCAGGGGCTTGCATCTCTCAGTAATCCTCAGCAGGTGTTCAGGAAACCATTGGTCAAACTGAAATGCCATCACCACCATTAGGAATCATCACAATGTACATTCAATTTATGAGAAACATACACACATGCAACAGTAGTCTTTGACACATGTTAAAATGTTTGTGAGTAAGGCTCTGGGTGATATGATTGCGGAGCAAAGTTGTGCATGTAAAATAGATCTAAAATTATGGTTATTATTCCAGTTTGACACAAAATTCACTTTGGTGGATGAAACTGTTTTTTTCTGGTAAGCTTTGATGCGTTTTGAATTAATCTGCTAACTGTTTCTGGCGCAAATCACTTTTTTTTATGTTAGTTAGGTAAAGGTTAGGTTAGGTAAGGTATACGTTAAGTTAGGCATGGTTCAAATTGTTTTCAATAATTTTTTTCACAAATCACAAAAAAAACAAAAACAAAAACTAAAACAAAACATCCTATGCTGGGGAGGGTGTGTGCTCCGGGGCCCTAGTTAGGTTAGGTTAGGTTGGGTAACCAATGTCCAGGTTGGGTTAGGAAAGTATTGGTCAATAGGGAGTATTGTATTAAACTGCAGTTCTACCAAAATAGTGTTCAGGAGGGAAAGTTGCCTTCAGAACATGGAGGTTTATCATATTTATCAAATCATGGATATGTGACTGAAAATTTTATGAAAACTTTAATAGTTTCACATATACAGTACTAACTTTGAAGTGCTTTGCTGCATATGAAGCACCATTCAGCTGTTTTTGTGTGCAATGTGTAGTAAGTACTACAGGGAATCAGTGCAGTCACAATCAATACACGCTGGGTGGTTTTAATTTAGCATCCTGAACGTTTCAATCTCATCATAAGTAGTATTTCTAACCCCTACAACAGCCGTCGGAAATTAAAAATAACACAAGGGGCTTCCGAACACCCTTCACCAAGGTTAGGTTACGTAATCAATGCCCAGGTTAGGTTAGTGAACTAGCAGGGGGTCTGGGGAGGAGCAGGAACCCCAGTTATGTCAGGAGAGTATTTGTCAATTGGGAATATTGGTTGAACTGCATATTTACCGTGTACAGTGTACATGTTGGTAAAGCTAGCTGAGGCATCAGCGGGATGCTGCATTTCGTGTCTCCTTGGCTGTTAGGGGCTGGGAGACCCACCAGACAGGGCTAGGCACCCACACCACCCACACATAAGAACATAAAAAAGTAAGGAACCTACAAGAGGCCGTGAGACCTACACGAGGTAGTTCCTGAACTACACACTGAACACACACGCCAAGGAACAGGAAAACACCACCCACACACGCCAAGGAACAGGAAAACACCACCCACACACGCCAAGGAACAGGAAAACACCACCCACACACGCCAAGGAACAGGAAAACACCACCCACACACGCCAAGGAACAGGAAAACACCACCCACACACGCCAAGGAACAGGAAAACACCACCCACACACGCCAAGGAACAGGAAAACACCACCCACACACGCCAAGGAACAGGAAAACACCACCCACACACGCCAAGGAACAGGAAAACACCACCCACACACGCCAAGGAACAGGAAAACACCACCCACACACGCCAAGGAACAGGAAAACACCGCCCACACACGCCAAGGAACAGGAAAACACCACCCACACACGCCAAGGAACAGGAAACACCACCCACACACGCCAAGGAACAGGAAAACACCACCCACACACGCCAAGGAACAGGAAAACACCACCCACACACGCCAAGGAACAGGAAAACACCACCCACACACGCCAAGGAACAGGAAAACACCACCCACACACGCCAAGGAACAGGAAAAACACCCCCACACACGCCAAGGAACAGGAAAACACCACCCACACACGCCAAGGAACAGGAAAACACCGCCCACACACGCCAAGAACAGGAAAACACCACCCACAACGCAAAGGAAAAACACCACCCACACACGCCAAGGAACAGGAAAACAACACCCACACACGCCAAGGAACAGGAAAACACCACCCACAAACGCAAAGGAACAGGAAAACACCACCCACACACGCCAAGGAACAGGAAAACAACACCCACACACGCCCAAGATTAATAGACATACTATCAGAGTATACGAGAACAGAACAGAGTATGAAAGAACATACTATCAGAGTTTAAAAGTCTATAGATTTTGCACACGCCATCACCTACAAACTATCGTCACTCCCACCACGCCCTCACGCCAGCTTCCACACACCCCGCGCCATCCAGTACCTCAAGGACACCACACAGTTCCCTGAACGGCCCCTGACATCCCTCCTCCCCGTGAGGCAAGATGCTATCAGGCCAGGTTCTCCTACCAGGCTGCGGTGTGGCCATCACCCGATCGTACAGGCTTATTTTAGAGCTATCAAAAGAGGCTGGAAAGATCCTTAGCGGATGCCTGTCCAGGATGCAACACAACACCCTGGGTACGATCCAGTATTATGGAACACCAAACAACAATGACAAAACTGCACCACACACGCCAGCAACACAACAGACACGCTACGAGGCCTTGTAGGGAAGCTTGGTTCACGCCCTGCTGCCTCAGGAGGGGGAGGCTGTGGCAAATTTTTACAAGAGGACAGAAATTCCCTACACAATTGGGAGTGTGGTTTCTGTTCACCTTAATAGATTCTAAGAAACACTCTCTCTATGAACTTCCGTCGCAAATGACTACTTTGATACAAAACGTTTTTAATAGGAAGGAGTGTATAGGAGATATGAAAATTAAACTAACCTAACCCCATCTCGCTAATCTAATCTAATCTAATCTAATCTAACCTAACCTAACCTAACCTATTCTCAAGCTTTAACCTCCTAACTAAAGCCAAATCTGCTTTGAAAAAGTGTCCACGGCAAGGGAAGAACAGAGACGATGCAGGTCACAAGAGGAAGAAGAGTGAGGCAGGTAAACACTTATCTCTCGCCTCCCTATTATGAACATGTCATTATCTCCAAAAGTAATGATTTGCGACGGAAGCTCAGAGAATGTTTCCTAGAATCCAATAAGGTAAACAGAAACCACACTCCCAATTGTGTAGGGAATTTTGGTCCTATAGTAAAATAATACCGCTTATGGTAATAATGGAGGAGAGTTTCACGTTCGTTTTCAGAGACACCAACTATTTTTTCTTGGCCTACAATAGGTGCTTGTTCTAATGGTGCTAGTTTTATTTTGCGCAGACCAAAAAAAATAAAATAATAATAATAATAATAAACCTAACCTAACCTTGTTTTAATGAACCTAACCTAACCTTACAGGTTTTAAAGAAACCTAACCTAACCTTAACCACAAATTACTTTTTTTTTTTTTTCTTTTTTTTCTTTTTTTTTGCGCAAAATAAAACTAGCACCATTAGAACAAGCACCTATTGTAGGCCAAGAAAAAATAGTTGGTGTCTCTGAAAACGAACGTGAAACTCTCCTCCATTATAACCCCGCTTATTATAGAGCTATCAAAAGAGGCTGGAAAGACCCTTGACGGATGCCTGTCCAGGATGCAACACAACACCCTGGGTACGATCCAGTATTATGGAACACCAAACAACAATGACAACACTGCACCACACACGCCAGCAACACAACAGGCACGCCATGAGGCCTTGTAGGGAAGCTCAGCACACGCCCTGGCCTGCCTCAGGAGGTGGAGGCTGTTTGGCCCCACAGCCTGACGACACCTTACACAACAGCCAGGCAGGAGCAGTCACGGTGATGGCAGGATACCTATATAAGCTCCTCCTTCCTTCCTCTAGCGCTGCTTGCCACTTTCACCCCACACAATAGACTCTATGTTGCGTATATAATGTCACTGCATCTTCCTGGGCTCGGCAATAACCTTATAGCGCTACAAATGCCAAAAATGTCAACACGTAACGGTGTCACTTACCTCAGCTGGCGTCCTGTCCGCCATTGGTGTTCAGGCCTACCAACAGTGTCGCCTTTCTTTTCCACATTTCCGCTTTCAGTGGTGAGTTTTCAGCTGTATGTATCACTAAACTTGTGACTAAAGACGTGTTAATTTTTCATTCATTTATCTATCTGTAACGTTCATTCCGAAGAATTCAACCAAGGGAATGACTGCGTTATGGTAGGTAGGTAGAAGTTTCCACTTACAGTATTTACATTCTTGCATGTTCCTTCCTCTCCTTCTCTTGCCTCTTTCCCTCTCACACTAGCACAGCGGTTCTTATTAACCTTGAGGGGCGCGGGTAATTACCTAGGGGGGCGTGAGCCAAGAGAGGAAAAGGAAGAACCTTCAAGTATTTAACTTGAAGCTCGGCCTTCGCTCATGAAGCTCGCGCGCGAGAGTGAGCGAAGGAAGTCGCTGCAGAGAAGCAAGTTTTGCTGA
This sequence comes from Chionoecetes opilio, assembly GCA_016584305.1. Lineage (NCBI taxonomy): Eukaryota > Metazoa > Arthropoda > Malacostraca > Decapoda > Majidae > Chionoecetes > Chionoecetes opilio. Next base: position 76,069 of record JACEEZ010005553.1, on the reverse strand, counting down.
TAAACTCTGCGGTAACGCCTTGCCACGTTTAACTAACTCTGTAGACTTTTAAGCAATATTTGTATTATTATTATTATTATTGTTTTTATTGTAATTATCATTATTTTCATCATCATTATTATTATTGCTATAGTTACTATTTTAATATGTATCATTATAGCGCCCGTGAACTCTGTCTTGACGGCCGCTTGAACACTTTTAACTTCTTCTCTCTTCTGTCGTTGTGATGTTATTCTGAAAGGGATGCCGAAGGGGTAGCTGCAGCCATCATGACTTAGGAGTAATGACTGTTCGTGGAGGCTGGGACAGGGAACCAATGCAATGCTCCATGGGCATACCTGGCAGCAAGGTCTCTTCTAGAGACCTTGCTGCCAGCACCGACAGAGCGCTGCACTGCCCTGGAGCCTCACTTGTCCTTTATGAATACCATCTAAATAATCTTTTCACAGACGCACTGACAGGGTAACAATCACTATTCGGGGAATATATCTTATTTCCAATTATTATATATAGTATATTGAACTTGGTGAGACTCGAACTCACACCGTCTAGACTTCACCCCGCCACAGTCGGAGACGCTACCACTGTAACAAAGGATTAATTCACTTGGTAAGCGGTCGTCTAGGTATTTATAACACTACATTATCATCAATATTACTATTATTATCATTTAATCAAAATAACCATTATTACTATTAGCTATGTGGCCTCGTCACATAGCGCGTGGCCTACGTAGTATATATTCTGGTCTGCGGTACCTAACTGAATATCCACTGCACGAATTCAAAGACACATAGCACACATATGTAGCATAGCGCGCGTAGCTTCTGGTGTGCGGCGGACTTCTAGGCCGTCGTGATCTTACTAAATCTGCTGCGTATATGCAAGGTGTTACCAAATAATGATGTGCATAATATAAGTGTTAAAAACACGCATTTTTTTCAGTTTTTCTTTCTAATTCAGGATTATTTAGAAATATCTTGTTTGAACAAGTGAAGGGGGGGCATGGAGGCAAGGACCCACTACGTAGCCTACTAAAGGGGGCGTGGTGGTAAAAAGGTTAAGAAACACCGCTCTAGCACACTGTTCACGCTGCACCGTACAAGAGAAAGAGACAGAAGGTAACGTCACCTCCCCGGGGCGTCGAGGCAAAATCAGTCCTTTGTGCGCATGACGTCAATGGGTATCGCGCCAACGGCGCCACCATTCAAATATTGTATGGCCTCACTCAGGCCTCACCGCCGACCCGACACCTCCCACCATATCTCTCTCTCTCTCTCTCTCTCATCCCGTAAGCCACCCATATTTTTTACCTTGATCAGTATTGTGTACGAGAGAGAGAGAGAGAGAGAGAGAGAGAGAGAGAGAGAGAGAGAGAGAGAGAGAGAGAGAGAGAGAGAGAGAGAGAGAGAGAGAGAGAGAGAGAGAGAGAGAGAGAGAGAGAGAGAGCTAGCACATAAGCTGGGGACGAGACCCTTTGCTTGTGCCGCTGTTTCCGTTTAGCGGGACAAGCAAAGTTCATTTCCCACCTGACATGCAAGGCCATGCCTTATTTTCTTATGTTCTTATGTTCATACCTCCTCCCTTCCCTTACCTTCTCCTCCTCCTACCCCTTCCCCTACCTCCTCCTCCTCCATCTTCTCTTTCACTCTCACCCTCCTCCTCGCCCTCTTAATTCTTATTGACGTCACTTCCCCCAGCGCGGCAAAAGGGAGGTGACGTTACCTTCTGTCTCTTTACCTTGGCACCGTAATACTGTATAAGGGCAACATTCATAATTCTTCCGCGTTGTGCTTTAATAGGCTACAGCATGGAGGGAGTAAGTAGCCACAGTGACAATTGAACTAAACATACCTCTCTTACGTTGTATATTGGGCTGGCCTATGAATAAAGAAACATATCAGAGACAAAAGCCCATTTACTTCCAGTTCCTGTAAAGCCAATAGCGTCGAAAGTTTCAAAAAAGGGGTTAGCTGATTTAGGACGGGAGCTGTAAACACTTTTTTTTCTTGAAGTTTAAGTCGTAGCAATGTTGAAAATATTCAGTTTCAGAGATTACCAGTGGAAAGGATGAAGGCGTGACGATATAGGTAAGCTTAAGCAGTAATTAGTTTAAAAGCGTAGGAAGGTAGAACAACATCAAAGAGGAGTAAAAAAATCTACCAGTGAAAGGGATGAGATTTTAGATATATAGCTACTGATTTATTCTGGTTTTAGTAAGATTAGCAAACTACAGAACTACATACTACGTCTACTCTCCACCTCCCTTTCCCCCATCGCTAGCCAGGTCACCAGTATTCACATAGCATTTAATAATATCCTTTATTGGGTAAGGGACAATGACAGTATCACAGCAACACTTTGTAAACACTGAACAGAAGTCGCTGGCAACACCTCTCACGCGTACAAAGACGGGACGGCGGGAAACACGGAGTGGAAATGGAAAACAAGTAGACAAATATAATAAAATATCAACCACAGACACCATCTCCACAGGGTGTCGAGCACATATTGGTGGTGACTCAGGAAGTATAGCACCTTTAGCTGCCCCGTCAACACCACAATACTACGTCATTGAGTCTCTCGCGGCCTCTTCTAGCTTCCTTATTTTCTTATGTTCTTATGTTATGTGGCCAAAAGTAAATTGATATATGTATGTAGACTTAGATATGGTCACTACACAATCACTATTCTCGATAACTTTCCCGTAGTCCAATAATCCTTTCTTGCAGTTATGGCAAAGTTTATGTATATGGTGGTTGATTAAGTAGAATAATTTGTAATCCAAGCGTTTATCTCACAAGTTTTCAAATTTTAATACCAGCTGAAATCTATACAAAAGGAATGTACAGAAGCGTGGACCAAACTGACTTATCCACTGATGATATTCTGCAGTAAAGTAAACATTATCATTAGCAAGAAAAGTTAACAGGATCTACTTTTCTTTTGTTCCTTTCTATGCATTCTCGGAAGTCAGAAATTCAGGCCACACGCTCAGACGAAGAATATCAGCCAGTTTGTTAGCCTTTCTGAAGTGTGTTTCGGGGCGCTTTAAGGAGGGTCTTGGAATGTGATGCAGGCAGTGTTAGCTCCGTTGTGACTGCGAGCTGTCAGGACTAGAGTGGGAAACCTTGCGGGAACGAAACGTACAACTACTGGAGGACAGTTTGGGTATCTTACAGGATGTGTCTGGCGCTGGTATGAGTACTGTACAAAACATGATCTAGTCGTAGCTGCGAAGGATCCGAGGGTCACACTAACACAGAACGTGATTGTGACGTGTAGCCTCAACCAATGGGCCGAGTGTTAACATAAAGCTGCAAGTCGTTGATGAAAACGTCATAATAATAATAATAATAATAATAATAATATAAAGAATGATAATAATAATAATAATAACAGTATCAATGATAGTAATGATAATCGATCACGAACACTCATGACACGAGTATCTACATTCGAAATAGAAAGTTATTTTTTCCGGAATTACCTATGTACAGATGACCCATTCAATAATACAAACAAAGGAATGCTCAAAATGGCTGTTCCAAATGTTTTCTTGTCGGAAGAACATCCATATTTGGGGAATTGTCTGTACTGGAACACCCTGAACGCTTTGATCCACCAGCCCTCCCTCAGGCGGCTGGCGGGGCGGGTGTTGCAGGGCCGCGGGGGGGGGGAGGGGGGAGCCAAGGGAAGTCAAGATCGGCTTCCTTGGTGGAGGGGTCGCGGCGTGGCCTACACCTTAATGCTGTAGTCTTTGCTGCCTCGCCCGGGCACGTATGACCTAAATTGTGACCTTGAGTGTCCTATGTAGGGGGGCGCATCACCCTCCGTAGCCGCCCTTTTGCGGGTCTCCAGGTCACACTCGGCCTCAGAAAGCTCGTTGTGGCTGCCGGAGAAAGCGACGGGAGGCGAGATCTTCCTGGTGAAGCCGTACTTGCTGTCCTCGGAGCTCTTGGAGTCTACTGACGACGAGCCGTGACTCATCTTCTTCGGGTAACAGAGACTCGTTTCTTGCGTGGCACTGGAGGAAGAGGCGGTGGCTCCCCTGAGGCTGGCGGCCACTTTACCCAAACCTCGGCTGGTGAAGGCCCCGCCAGCCCTCGACACTTTGCTGACGTCCAGCTTGCGAGGGAACGACTTGCGCTCCACCACAGGGGACGGCTCGGTGGAGGTACTCGACTCGGGGGCGTGATAAATCAGGTCTGAATGAAGGTAGAGAGGAGTGTCAATAAGCCAGCAGCTACTTCGGGGGCCGGTGGAGATGGTGGAGGAATGCATAAGAATAACTGATGTTAGAGTAGGGTATCTGCTGAACTAACTATACTGGTAAACTACGAGTGGTGGAACAGGCTACCACAGAGCAAGAAATAAGAATAAGATTGATAATAGGAAGTGGTGAAGAAGAATGAGAAGAATGGATGAGAAGGAAGGGGCAGTAGAATAAAAAGAGGAAAAGGAAGATAAGGAGGAAGAGAGACCTACTACTACTACTACTACTACTACTACTACTACTACTACTACTACAAATACCACCATGTATATACAGTTTGTACAAAAACTTTGAATACTACTTCCACCACCACCACCTCCACCATATCTACAAGTACAAGTCATATTTCTAATCCCAAACAACATCGAGCACTCATCACAAAGACAAAACTTGAGCCAAAGAACAACTACTAAAAACTAACCCCATGACACCCTAGCGAGGCCACAACATCCCCAAAGGACTCACTGTGATGCATATTCCTGTTCGTGGTCGCCTTACACGCCCCGCCGCGGGAGGAGGCGTGGCTCGGTTCGGGGCGTGTCGGGGGAGCCTCCAGAGTGGCCAGGTGGGGGTCGAGGGGCAGGTGGAGGGAGCCGTGGTGGGTCTCCAGAGTGGCGGAGTCCAGGTGGATCGAGGACTCGGTGCGGGACGATGTGGCGTGTTCGGTGTCTGTGTCCGACTGAAGGGAATCGTACTCTTCACTCTCACTTCTCGGCCCCCCAGGCACGCCTCTCCCTTTCCCCCGCCCCAAACCCTCCCCCCGGCTGCTGGTGGGCGGTGGGCGGGATGGCTGCGGGGCGGGGCGGGGTACAGCGGCCACGAGCACACCACACAACCGGAAAATAAGTCACAGGAAATCACAAAACGAAGGGAAAAAGTAGTCACAATGATTCTTTTGCTTTTGACTGAGTTTTAGCTACATTTTTTTTTCCTGTGACTTTTTTGCCGTTTGTTTCGTAGTTGTGGTGGTGCTTTCGATCTTACATTAGACTATCTCAAGTGACGAACTACGATTACTACTACGCTAGACTAAATTTACGATATTTACTATTGAACTCCTCTGAATTCTAGTTTGTGGACACTTTTCATGCATTCTTTAAGTGGTGAATATGCCAAAAAAAAAAAAAATTGCATTCGCATCATTATTGTTACACATATTTTCACACGAACACACTCACATACACCCAATTGTCGTCTACACACACCCACACCCACACACACCCACACCACACACACCCACACCACACACACACACACACACACACACACACACACACGAGACTCACCGAGGTGGGAGGGCGTGCCTCAGTAACGCCGTACCGAGTATCTTGATACACAAAGGTTTGGAACTTGGCCGTGGCAGTATCATCAGGTCCTCCGCCACGACCCTCGCCGAGTTGGAAGGTGGCGTAGGGGTAAATATCCTCCGAGTACTCTGAAACACGCCACCGTAAATGTGAGAGAAGAGAAAGAACACCGCAAAGCCGCGAGAGGGTCCTCCCCCAGCCTTGGAACAGCGTAGACTAAAACTAGACTAGAGGAGACAGCGTAACAAGAGTAAATTGAAGCAGGAAAAAGAGTATAAATCAAGAGCATTTTAAGATTGATGGTGATTTAAGTAGGAGTTGAAGCACTAAATTGGAGGAAATCGAGAAGAAATTAAGTAAATTGAAGCAGAGAAGGTGTATAAATCAGGAACATTTTAGGATTAACAGTGATTTGAGTAGGGATTGAAGCACTCATCTGGAGGAAATCGAGAAAAAATTACAAGCATCAAGAAAATAAAGTAACGGAGAAAAAGTAATAGATTAGGTTTGTTTGGTTAGTAAAGGTTAGGTTATTCTGTTACGTGGTTACCTAACTTCTGTTACTTTCTCTCTTTGTTACTTTCTGTCCTACATTCGTGTGTGGCACCTGGCAGGGCTGTGTTGCTATAGGCGTGAGTGAGTGTGTGGGTGAGATGAGAAGATTCCCTCAGACCTGTCAGGCTTGTGGTCATGCATATATTTGGTTGCTAATCGTGTTATAATTACAACATTGAAAATTGAATGGTGTTACCGTGTTTAGCCTTTACGTTACCTGTTACTTATATGTTCCCTTGTTCCTTAATAGTGATTGTTATCCTCATCTTCCTCGTTTGCCTTTTTCTTCTCTCTCTCTCTCTCTCTCTCTCTCTCTCTCTCTCTCTCTCTCTCTCTCTCTCTCTCTCTCTCTCTCTCTCTCTCTCTCTCTCTCTCTCTCTCTCGTCCCTCTCTCGATTTCGCCACGAGGATCTGTACGGTAGCGGTTTGTTACTTCCTTCTCTGTCATCTACTCTTCCTATGTTTTGTTTTGTTTTATTTCTCATAAGTTATTCACTCACAAAAAGAATACGGGCAAATATTAAAGGGAGTCTTGTGAAAGAAAATGACCGTATATCATCGAAGAGACTCAAAACCCACGGAATCTACTTGACCTAACTCTCAAAACCCACGAAATCTACTGACATAACTCTCAAAACCCACGAAATCTACTTGACATAACTCTCAAAACCCACGAAATCTACTTGACCTAACTCTCAAAACCCACGAAATCTACTTGACCTAACTCTCAAAACCCACGAAATCTACTTGACCTAACTCTCAAAACCCACGAAATCTACTTGACATAACTCTCAAAACCCACGAAATCTACTTGACCTAACTCTCAAAACCCACGAAATCTACTTGACCTAACTCTCAAAACCCACAAAATCTACTTGACATAACTCTCAAAACCCACGAAATCTACTTGACCTAACTCTCAAAACCCACGAAATCTACTTGACATAACTCTCAAAACCCACGAAATCTACTTGACATAACTCTCAAAACCCATCAAATCATCCCCTCGTAGACAACTAAATGACACAAGAAATAGTCTTCTATGTATCTCTCCCTTCCTCCCATACTCAAGGTCGCACCAAGAGCCTAACAGGTCTGAGAGGAAGGTTCTCTGAGGCTGCAAGAAGAGGAGAGAGCCGGGGGTACCTGTCTCCTTCTCCCAGGTACCTGGTATCCGCTCCAGTGTGGCAGGTACGGGCTGGGGCTTCTTGACGGTGGCGTAGTAGGCATCCCTCTGCTGTAGGAGGTTCGTCTTGTTCTCCTCGGCCTCCTGGTCCTCCTGACTCCCCCTGCTGCCGCCCTGCCCCGCCGTCGACCCTGAGGTTGATGTGTGATTTAGTCCTCGATGTGAGACAATGAGGAATAGGGGTAGGGATGATAGGAGTGAGAGGGAGATGCGAATAGTGAAAGGAATTACTAGACAGGGCAAGGCGAATAGTGAGAGGAATAAGTGAGGGAAAGACGAAAAGTGGGGAGAATTAGAGAGGGAAAAGGGAAAAGTTGGAAGAATTAGAGATGGAAAGGGGAAAAGGGGGAAGAATTAGAGAGGGAAAGGGGAAAAGGGGGAAGAATTAGAGAGGGAAAGGGGAAAAGGGGGAAGAATTAGAGAGGGAAAGGGGAAAAGGGGGAAGAATTAGAGAGGGCAAAGGGAAAAGTTGGAAGAATTAGAGAGGGAAAGGGAAAAGTTGGAAGAATTAGAGAGGGCAAGGGGAAAAGGGGGAAGAATTAGAGAGGGAAGAGAGAGAAAGGGAGAATTATTGGGAGCGGATAATGGGAAAGAACAGAAAGAAAAGAGCGAGGGAAATAAGTTTAGGAAGCCACTAAGGAAGGGTGGCTTCGAAAGGTGTTGGGATAAACAATAACAAAGAATACATATACTAATTGATTTGTAATAATTAACAAAGAATACGAATTTGTACATGACAATAACTGATACATAAAGGTGAGAAGAGAGGACTGAGGCAAACACACAAGTGACGCTAAGTGGTTTAGACGAAAAGAAAAGCAAACTTACCGAGAAATAAAGCAAAGACTATGAGGAACGAGGAATTAAGGGAGGAGGGTGGCTGGAGGTTGCTATGAGGTACACGTAACAACCAAGGACTTGCTACCTCACCATAGAGACTCGTAACATGCGTCACACACGTACCTGTATAGAGCCTCACACACAGACAGGCATAAGATGGACCAGGAAGGTGAAAAGAAAGCGGAAATGTTATGTGTCTTTATCGAGTCGAACAAACAACTTTATGACGCACACAAACACAAGAGATGAAGTTAGTATATGAACAGTAGGTATATAAGAAAAAAATACATGCAGCATACTTATATTGACGGCATGCAGACTCGCTTTTCATGCGGAGATAGTGAATATGAGACTTCTCATGCATTATTTGAGTGTAGATGATACAGAACACACTACAAGAATGTTAGTTATATAATGAACAAAAATATATGCCACAAACTATATAAACATGCATGCCACTGTATCTGCCATGCACCTTCCTATATATACCAATAAATGAACAAAATTACAATATCATGACTTATGTTGTCATTGAAAGAAAATAATTACATGCAGATTTCAAGTGTATGATTATATTTATAGATGTTTACTGTTTATTCTCATGATGTGTGTGTGTGTGTGTGTGTGTGTGTGTGTGCATGTGCATGTGTGTGTGTGTGTGTGTGTGTGTGTGTGTGTGTGTGTGTGTGTGTGTGTGTGTGTGTGTGTGTGCGTGTGTGTGCACCACTACCACACCACCGACAAGTCATCACGGGAGCGCGAGACACAAGCGCCGGAACACCTACGTCTCCTGAGGCAGAGCACGGCGGCGGCCACGGTGAGGGCGAGGGCCAGAGCGGAGGCGGCGGCGGAGGCGAGGAGGCGCGGGTCGGCGTGGAAGGGGTTGGGGGGCGCCTCCTCCAGCCCCCCGGTGCCGCTGGGACTGCCACGCGCCCCCGTGTTGGCGGTGACGGTGGTGGTGGTGGGTCCCGCTGCGTTGTGGGCCGTGAGTCGCAGGCCGAAGGTGGCGCCGCTACTCACGCTGCCCACCTCGTAGACCTCCTGTGGCGCCAGGCTGCTCGCTACTGCAGGGGGAAGCCGGGAGGAAAGATGAGGACGCGGAAGATATAGTGCATCGTATATTAAACACTCTAGACATTACCAGGTTAAGTTAAGGTCAACATTATGTGTCTCAGAGTACAAACAAAGCTGTATTCTGGGTCAAAACGAAATAAAATAGGTAAAAAAAACGACACCAGGTTAGGTTAAGGTCAACATTTCGTGTCTCAGAGGTCAAACAAAGCTGTATTCTGGATCAAGAGAGAAGAGAGAAGGTCAAGAGAGAAGGCCAAGGTGAAAGCTCTCTCTTGACCTAGGCTGTATTCTGGGTCAAAACAAGAAGAGCAAAGAGGTCAGAAAAGTAACACTCAAGGTCACAAGGGAGCTTACGAGTGGTCCAGGTTGGGTCACGAGGCCGCTTGAGTTCTAGGGTGAAGTGTGTGATGGGACACCCGCCGTCCGCCCACCGCCCCAGCCACACCCACAGGCCGCTGCTGTTCCCGGAGGCCACTTGGCGGTTGGGCGGGGCGACGGGCGGGGAGCCTTGTGTGTGGGCGGTGAGGGGGCGTGAAGGCGGTGATACTCCTACGTGTGTCCTGGCCGTGACGTACACCTGAGGGAGGGTGTGTGGCGTTAGGGGGGGAGAGAGAGAGAGAGAGAGAGAGAGAGAGAGAGAGAGAGAGAGAGAGAGAGAGAGAGAGAGAGAGAGAGAGAGAGAGAGAGAGAGAGAGAGAGAGAGAGAGAGAGAGAGAGAGAGAGAAAAAAAAAAAGAGATAGATAGATGGATAGCAAGAGAGAGAAAAAGAAAGAAAGAGAGAGATAAAAAAAACATCTGCATCTCGTCACCTGGTACTCGGCGCCGCACTGCAGGTCGCCGATCACATAGCGGGAGTGGGCGCGTCCCAGCTCCCGTGTGTGCCAGGAGCCCCCGCCCGTCGCCGCCCGCCACCACACCGCCCACGACCGTACCGCCGCGCCGCCCGTGTCCCCCGCCGTCCATGATACCGTCAGGGAGGTGGAGGTGGCGTCTGAGATGTGGGCGGAGGGCGCGCTGGGTGGAACTGTAAGCATATGATAGGAAAATATGAACAAAGAAAAAAATAATAAAAAACTGCATTGAATTACATCGGAAACAGTGAGAATATGAGCAAAATTATATAAAACTGCATTGAATTACATCGGAAACAGTGAAAATATGAGCAAAATTATATAAAACTGCATTGAATTACATCGGAAACAGTGAAAATATGAGCAAAATTATATAAAATGGCATTGAATTACATCGGAAACAGTGAAAATATGAGCAAAATTATATAAAATGGCATTGAATTACATCGGAAACAGTGAAAATATGAGCAAAATTATATAAAACTGCATTGAATTACATCGGAAACAGTGAAAATATGAGCAAAATTATATAAAATTGCACTGAATTACATCGGAAACAGTGAAAATATGAGCAAAATTATATAAAATTGCACTGAATTACATCGGAAACAGTGAAAATATGAGCAAAATTATATAAAATTGCACTGAATTACATCGGAAACAGTGAAAATATGAGCAAAATTATATAATATTGCATAAGATGACACAGAAAACCCAGGTAACAGGAACAAAATGACCTTTCTATGACAATTCCAAATTACTGGTATGATAGATAGGATAATATAGCAGAAGGATCCTCCCCACCCATTCATTTACTACTGCTACAAAGGAACACGAGAGGGAAAAAACCATTCAGTAACGGACGTAGGTTTTTGTGGGAACTATAAATAAGTAATACTAATCTAATAATACTAATATAAGTAAAACTAATACTACTAATATAATAGAATAATAGTATAATAATAGTGTAATAACTAATAGTAATAGTAATATAAGTAATACTAATAGTAATATACGTAATACTACATAAGTAATCTAATCCATACGTAAGAAAGCAGGGAGGGTTACCTTAAAGACTGTCCTATGAGATTTACTAGAGAAGAAGAGGATAATGAGAGAAGAGAGGATGAAAATAAAATAAATATAAGTAATACGGAAGTTAATCCACAACTAAGACTGCAAGGAGGGTCAAGCTACAGACTGTAGAGGAAATTTGACTATAATTTGACTATTTACTTTACTTTTATAGAGAAGAAGAGGATAATGAGAGGGTTGAGGATAAACAAGAGGATGAGGAGCACGACAACTCACCTTGCACGTGCAGGGTGTACGTGGAGGAGGTGTGCACGTAAGGGTGCTTCCGTACACTATTGATGGAGCACGTGTAGTTGCCTCGGTCACTGCGTTCCACCCCGCGGATCACCAAGGACCCGTCGGCATCCTGAGAGAACCTGATGGCACAAGAGAAAAGACAAAAAAAACCACAGATAAAGTATGGAGTAAGATAAGTCAGATAAAAATTAGACCAAAAAGATATAATAGATAGAACAGATTAAAACTAAAGATAGAAAAGCTAGAAAATAGATCGAAAAAATACAAATAAAACACAGATAAGGTTTAGATCCACTGACTTTCAATGATAGAGAGAGAGAGAGAGAGAGAGAGAGAGAGAGAGAGAGAGAGAGAGAGAGAGAGAGAGAGAGAGAGAGAGAGAGAGAGAGAGAGAGAGAGAGAGAGAGAGAGATGAGAGAGAGAGAGAGAGAGAGAGAGAGAGAGAGAGAGAGAGAGAGAGAGAGAGGAGAGAGAGAGAGAGAGAGAGAGAGAGAGAGAGAAGAGAGAGAGAGAGAGAGAGAGAGAGAGAGGAGAGGGTCAGTTAATCTTGGATAACAAAAGAGAATAAAAAACATGGGTAAGTATAAGTGTGGCGGAAACGTGTAGGTGGTCAGGAGGTGAAGGAGGAAACAGGAGAGAAGGTAGAGACGAGGAGGAGCGAAAGACTGGCTGGAGGAAAACATGCTGGAGATTATAGGATAGAGAGACAGTGCAACGCTAAAACACACACACACACACACACACACACACCCACAACAACACACACACACACACACACACACAAACAAACACACACACACACACACAAAGTGGAAATGAACTAAAAAAACATCAAAGGCGAGTAAAAAAATAAATAATAACATAACAAAGTAGAGAGAGAGAGAGAGAGAGAGAGAGAGAGAGAGAGAGAGGAGAGAGAGAGAGAGAGAGAGAGAGAGGACGAGAGAGAGAGAGAGAGAGGAAAGAGAGAAGAGAGTAGAGAGAGAGAGAGAGAGAGAGAGAGAGAGAGAGAGAAGAGAGAGGAGAGACGAGAGAGAGAGAGGAGAGAGAGAGAGAGAGAGAGAGAGAGAGAGAGAGAGAGAGGAGAGAGAGAGAGGAGGAGAGAGAGAGAGGAGGAGAGAGAGAGAGAGAGAGAGAGAGAGAGAGAAGAGAGAGAGAGCGAGAGAGAGAGAGAGAGGAGAGAGAGAGAGAGAGAGAGGAGATAGAAAGAGAAGAGAAGACGAGAAAGAGAGAGAGAGAGAGACAGAGAAATAGAAAGAGAAAGACAGACAGACACAGAGAAAGAGAGAGAGAAAAATAAAACCAGAAAAACCACTACCTTGCACTCGGCTCTAATCTCCTGCCATCCTTCGCCCATGTCAGCGGCGGCCGCGGTTCTCCCACCGTCAGACACACCAGCCGCACGTCGTCCCCTCGCGTCACCACCACACGGTTCCCCAGCGTCGCCACTCCGGCAGGCACTGGGCGGGAACGGGGATGAGGGGCGGAGAGGGGCTGGTTAAGGGCTAAATAAATAGACTGAATACCTGCAAATAAGTGTGTGTGGGGGGGAAGGGGTTTGTTGTTGTTGTTGTTGTTGTTGTTGTTGGTGGTGGTGGTATTGATGTTAGTGTGTGGGTGTGTGTGTGTGTGTGGTGTGGTGTGTGTGTGTGTGTGTGTGTTGTGTGTGTGTGTGTGTTGTGTGTGTGTGTGGTTGTGTGTTGTGTGTGTGTGTGTTGTGTGTGTGTGTGTGTGTTGTGTGTGTTGTGGTGTGTTGGTGTGTGGTGGTGTGTGTGTTGTGTGTGTGTGTGTGTGTGTGTGTGTGTGTGTGTGTGTGTTGTGTGTGTGTGTGGTGTGTGTGTGTGTGTGTGTGTGTGTGTGTGTGTGTGTGTGTGTGTTGTGTGTGTGTTGTGTTGTGTGTGTTTGTTGTAGTTTTGCAGTATTTGTTGTTGTTGTTGTTGTTGTTGGTGGTGGTGGTGTGTGTGTGTAAAAATATTTGTTGTTGTGATAGTTGTGCAGCACGGTGTGTTTTGACTCATTATCTCTCTCTCTCTCTCTCTCTCTCTCTCTCTCTCTTCTCTCTCCTCTCTCTCTCTCTCTCTCGTCTCTCTCTCTCTCTCTTCTCTCATCTCTATCTCTCTCTCTCTCTCTCTCAAATAGTGTAACAT
>JACEEZ010005553.1:50000-57500 GCA_016584305.1 Chionoecetes opilio | reverse complement strand
TTTTATTTGATAATATTATAGAACAAACATTTACGAAGATTACAGTATATCATATATACTGATAAACCAGTCTATATGATAGTCATATATGCTGCAAGTGAATGGGCCAGCAGACTGACCATGGGGCCAGTACTACAGCGTCCAGCGCGCGTAGTTGCAGAGTCTCACATCCAGTTCTACTATTATCTATGGTATAGACAATTACAAGTGAAGTACAATTACAACTACAGGTATACAGTATATGCAGGACTATAATGTGGTAAACTATGTATTATTCACGAACACTGATTTTCTATGAGTTAAATAGTGTCGATTGTACGTGAAATTAAGTTATTGGGAGTGTTACAGGTATAGACGAGTACAAGGTCCAATACAATCACAATTACTGGTATATATGCACAATAATAATGAATTAAGCTATACAGGGCTGATTGTGCATAAAATTAAGGTATTCGATGTGACACAGATAAGATAAGATTTTCATCCTATCTAGACACTTTGCAAGTACCAACTACAAGGTTATTGACTATACAAAGCGCCGCCACGTCAGCACGAACTAGGCGGATGTGACACAGGTATAGACTATTACAATGTACAATTACAATTACAGGTCTAGATGCACAACTATAATGCGTTAAGCTGCTGCCGATGATAAGTCTAATAACAATAAGTCTTTATAATAATAAGTCTACAGCGGTGCCAAGTGTCATGAAAGGACGTGATGCTTTTGTCTGATGATAGGAAATGTTGATGTAATACTGTAATAGTTTAAATGGTGTTGTTCCGCGAGTATTCTTGTTGTTTTCCCGTGAATTGTTATGTTGCTGTTTAGTGCAGGATTTATGGCGTGACCTGCGTGTGGACGTGGACGTGTGGGCGTCACCGGCTAATGCCCGCTAATGAGAGACACAGAGCGGCACTAAGCTTAAAACACACAATGAAGAGATGTTAAAAATACGCAGCGAGAAAGTTTTATAAAGATTATGAATATTTCAGAGAGATAATTAATATACACTGTTCTCGTTTGTCTGAAAATCCCAAACTCTCTCTCCCTCTCTCTCTCTCTTTTCTCTCGTCCTCTCTCTCTCTCTCTCTCTCTCCTCTCTCTCTTCTCTCTCTTCTCTCTCTCTTCTCTCTCTCTCTCTCTCTCTCTCTCTCTCTCTCTCTCTCTCTCTCTCTCTCTCTCTCTCTCTCTCTCTCTCTCTCTCTCTCTCTCTCTCTCAAATATACGTATAATGAGAGTGTATATATACATGTATATTGAGTGCAAGAAATATATTAGTTTAATGAGAACACCACAGATAACAACAGATGTTATCGGGAAAAAATTTATCTCACATGTGAATGGTCTGACAAAGGACCATTTACAGAGGAATATATCCCCAAACAAAGCAGGAAATATCGAGTAATTGATTTTAGAAGAAATGGTTTACAAAGAAAGTAAAAAGCTCATATACAAATACCGATAGAATCTTATTTTAGCAAAGAAACACAGCCATCTTACAGGCAAGCAGGAAGTAGCAGTGGAAGTAATTAAGTGTTGACTGGATGGTTAATATGCTGCAGCGATGACCGGCATGACCACAGGTTCGAATACCGATTAAGGAACACACACACACACACGCACACACACACACACACACACACGCACACACACACACACAACACACACACACCACAACACACACCACACACACACACACACACACACACACACACACACACACACACAAAAAAAAAAACAGATCAACGAAGAGGTGACAGTGCAAGACAAGCAGACTGAAAAAAAGCTATTATCAACACACAACATAAAACACTTGCTATACACGACACTGGCAATAAGCAGGCTATTTATTATGTTATTTACTGGCCTGCTCTTGGTAAGTCCCCTATCGATCTATTCCTCCTCCTCCTCCTCCTCCTCCTCCTCCTCCTTGCTACACTTGGCAGAGGCTACATATATCATTAAATGGCTACTGAGTATTCATTACAACTCCTCCTCTTCCGTCTGTAGATTATATATCATTCTCCGTCTTCACACAACACCCCCAACACTATGGAGGGATTCCCCACTTCACTTGACCCCTACACTATTGTTCTTATGATGTGCTACTCTACGAGATTTCGAACTCTATGAGTTCTCAGCGCTCTTTTGACGCAGCAGCGAGTAACAGTTTGACGCAACCCACATGATACAGGAAAGAACCAACACCCACTATGATACAAACTACTACCATAGAAGCAAACTACTGAGTCAGAGAGCAGCAAAACCGAAGATAGACGAAGCAACACGTACAACCAACTAACAAAGATCAACACGTACACTGCAGCTAACAACCACGTAACAACCTGCCACTTAACAACAACGTAACAACCACGTAACAAACTGCCACTTAACAACCACGTAACAACCTGCCACTTAACAATCACGTAACAACCACGTAACAACCACGTAACAACCTGTCACTTAACAACCACGTAACAACCTGCCACTTAACAACCACGTAACAACCTGTCCTCTCAGTAACCCAGGCAACACTCACCGTCTTCCAGCGTCCGCACCACAACAGGCTGTGATAAAGGGCCTGTCCCGTGGCTGTTGTACGCCCGCACCACCACAGCGTACTGCACCCACGCCCGCAGCCCGCCCACCACCTCTCGCCCACCCGCACTACTGCCCACGCCCACCAGACTGAAGTTATAGCCACTCTCGCCGCCCATGCTGAAAAAAAAAGATAAATGGTTGTAAGAACTAAGATAGATGAATAATAAATAAATAATATAATATAAATATAAAAATATAAATAAATAATAATAAATAGATTAGAAGATAAATAAATGGTTGTGAATAGCGTAAGACAATGAAGTCATGGATGTGTGAGGGAAATATAGACACTACTGTAATGCCCTGACAAGGAAAATGTTGGAAACTTTCTGAAATGTTAGCGTGGGTTTACGTCTGTGTTTTATTTCCCTTTTATGTTTAGTTGTATGCGAGAGAAAAGTTTCCAAAGCGTATTAAAAAAGTTGTTTTATGGAAGTGTTTCTATTCTGGTTTATTAGATTACTGTTCTCTCCATTTCTCTTCCTTCTCTTATACTTCTTTGCCTTCTAATATTCCTCCTCCTCCTCCGTCTTTATCATCTTCTACTTCTACTTCTTCTCCTCCTCCTTAATGTCTTTATTCTCCATCATCATTTTCCCGTCTTCTCCATTTCTCTTCCTTTTCCTGCACTCCTTCTTCATCTTCTGTTATTCTCTTCTCTACACTGCATCTTATATTTGCATTAGTACTTAGGTTCATTTGCTATTTTTCTATGTATGTATATTATAGGTTTTTTTTTGTCTATGCCTATCGAGAAAACATATTATTATCATTATTATTATTCTCCTCCTTCGTCATCATCTTCTTTTCCTCCTTCTTTTTTTCTTCTTCTTCTTCCTTGTCTTCCTCCTCTTTCTAAATCTCTTCTTCTCCTTCTTTTTTTCTTCTTCTTCCTTGTCTTCCTCCTCTTTCTAAATCTCTTCTTCTCCTTCTTTTTTTCTTCTTCTTCTTTGTCTTCCTCCTCTTTCTAAATCTCTTCTTCTCCTTTGACCACTCTCCATAATAATGAAAATAACACACCATAATAATAATGATACAAATACCAGCCATGATAAATAATAATAATAGCAATAGTAGTTATCTGAACCTACTCTTAATTACTCTCCTCACTTTTCCTGCCTGGTTATTCTTGCCAACGTTTTTAAAGTTGCTATCTTTTATTTGGAATGTATTCGTGTTCATTTATTTTCTGTACTTCGGAATATTTTTGTATTTTTGTATTTCTATATTTTGTCATCACCCTAGGCTTTTATATTTGCACTTTTGTTAGTACTCTTTATATTTCTATTTTGTTCATTATAATAAATATATATCTTGATTATTTTTATATTTCAACTATTTTATATATTTTTCTTTCATTTCTATATTTTCAAATGTTACATAATTATTCTCTATGAACTTATTTGAGATCTAATAATAATTTAATAATGGATAATGGATCTATATATTTAGAGGTCACAAATTAGCTGAGGAAATATCACAATCCTTAACCTTACATATTTTGCCTAAGTGAAATAGATCAATGTGACATCAGTAAAAAACATAAAGCAAAGAAATAAATTGAAATAAGTCAAATAAATAAGTTGAAATAGACAAGTCATGAAAGGAAGCCAGTGAGTCAAACTTCAGAAAATTTAGCCAGATTACTTAACCCCTTGAGACCCAGAACGTAATTTCCATTGTAATCTGACTACCATTAGATGATTTTTTAGGGCCTATAAGCAATAATTAATAGCTATGACCCGTTTAGTATCCTTGTCCACTAGCTAATTTGGTATATGAAGTTAGTTTTCTTAATTTTATGGTTAACAACAGACGATTTTATATAGCCCAGGAAAGATCTGAGCGTGAAGGGGCTAAGCTAAACAGTTAAAACAATAAGAAAAGTCCATAAAACTTAATAAGACAAGAAGAAATAAGAAAGAAACAGAAAATAAGAAGAGAAGAGCAAGAAAGAAAACACATTAACTCCTCTTTTGTTACCAATGTATTCAGTTTAAATAAAAAGGAAATTAAAAAAGAAGAAAATAAGAAAATCATTTGTTTGCATGTGGGCGGGACTTACTCATGTCTCCTCACGCCCACGTTGTACCCCAGCAGGTCCCCGTGGTGGGTGTGCGTGGGCGGGGTGTCCCAGGCCACTCGCAGGCTGGTGGCGGAGAGGGCGTCGGCTCTCACGCCCGTGGGAGCCGCCGAAGGTGCCTCGCCCTCGGTGCGTACCTGAGGGAGGGAAGGAAGGAGGGAGGGAAGGTAGGAGAGAAGGGAGGGAGGGAGGGATGGAAGGAAGAAGGAAGAGAAGGAGGGAGGGAGGGAAGGATGGTTGGAGGGGAGGAAGGGAGAGAGGGTAAAAGAAGTAGGTAAAGGAGGGAGGGAGGAAAAAAAAAAGGAAAGAAGGAAGGAAAGGATGGATGATTGGATTGAAAGAAGGAAGGAAGGAAGGAAGAAAGGTATTGGATGGATAGATGAATGAATGGATGGAGGGATGGAGGGAGGGAGGGAGGGATGGAGGGATGGAGGGAGGGAGGGAGGAAGGGAGGGAGGGAGAAAGGGAGGGAGGAAGGGAGGGAGGAAGGAAGGAAGGAAGGAAGGAAGGGAAGGGAAGGGAAGGGAAGGGAAGGGAAGAGAAGGGAAGGAAATAAATAAATAAAGAAATAAAGAAATAAAGAAGGAAGGAAGGAAGGAAGGAAGGAAGGAAGGAAGGAAGGAAAGATGAAAAGAAGAAAAGATGGAAAAATGAATGAAATGAAGTAAATGTGAAAGCAGACACAGATAGAACGAATTTATAGCAGAAAGAAAATAGGAGAAAGAAGAATGGGAAAATACGAAACGAAGGAATAAAGGAAGACGAATGTTGGAGAAGGAAGAAGAGCAAACACAGATCAAGAAAGGAAGAAAACGCAAAGATGATAAATGAGTTGACATATGAGGAGGAAAGGTGAAAGAAGGGACCAAGAAATGAGAAAGATGAGGAATGGCGAATGAAAATGATGAATGACGGAGATGAAGGAGAAGGACACACACAAAAGGAAGACCGAACAAAGCATCGAAACAGAAAAAAAATGTATACGAAAAACGAGGATAAATAAAAAAAAAGCATAAGCAGAGAAAGGAAAAGCAACGAAAGGGAGAAAAAAAGAGTGGGAAAAAATACACTTTAATTAGATTTCACGCAGCTTATAGCTAAACAACCTCATTAAAAATCAATCGATAAGGTAAGAACGTTAATTATGCACCTGAGAACACCTTAAACACACACACTCACAAAAATAACTAAAAAAACATCCCAGAAATTAAAATCACGTTTCAGAATATTCACTTTTTTTTCACATTCCAAGGACTCACAAATTAATTATCTAGCGGCCTATAAGGTGGAATTTAAGAGATAAATTAAAAAAACATCCCGAAATTAAAATCACATATCAGAATAAATACTTTTTTTTCACTTTCCAAGGACTCACAAATTTTAACTGTGGACCTTATTACTTGATTATTATTATTACTATAGATTATAATTATTACTATTACCTTATTACTCAATTATTATTATTATTACTTATTACTACTGTAGACTATTTACTACTACATAATAATATACTTAATTACTACATAAGACTACTATATATATTGTTATTATTAGAGGAGGCTGTGGACTTACCTGTAGGGGCTCGGAGTGCGGGGAAGAGCCTAGGTAGTTGGAGGCAAGAACCCTCACCAAGTACTGGGTGTCCGGGACGAGGGGCGCCAGGCGGGCTGTTGTCACCTCCCCGCCGACCTCCACTCCCTCCCCCTCGCCCCACGAACCTGAAGGGGAGAGTTAAAGTAATCCTCGTAAGTTAGTGAAAAAGAAAGATTAAATGAGAGCGCATTGTACAGAGGAAAGGAAATACTAGAACTAGCAAATAGTACTGTAATTAAGATCACATGTAGGTTAAGACCCCCCCCCCCCCACACACACACACAGACACACACTAGGACATAAAGAAAACCCTACATATTTGAGGGATACAAGACATCTTAAGAAAAAGAAAGGATGTTTAATTACCACAAAATATCATAGCTTCCTCAAAAAGTATAAACGCCTGAAATGGGTTAGAAGAAGAGGTGGTAGTGACGAGAAATACATCAATTTAAAGATTAACTGGATAAAAATAGATGCGAAGACAGGACCACACGAGTATATATATGGCCCTGTATGCCACAACTATAGGTAAACACACACACACACACACACACACACACCACACACACACACACACACAAACAACACACACACACACACACACAACACACACACTCACTTCTCACTGGACGGTATTGCACGGTGTACTTTTGGACGGGCGTGTGTGAGGTGACAGGAGGGAGCCAGGAGACGGTGAGGTGTCGGGAGCCTCGCTCGGAAACCCTCAGGCCGTGGGGGGAGCCTGGCACGTCTGTACGGGGGAAAAGGAAAGGCTGTCAAACGGGAAGAAAGCAAAAAAAGTACGACCCGACATAGGAGTTAAGGGAAGGAGGGGGAGGAAGAAGAGAAGGTAGTACAGAAAAAAAAAGTACTAGGAGCCCGAAATAGCAGTCAAGGGAAAGAGGGGGAAAAAGAAGAGAGAAGTTAGTACAAGGAAAACTAATTAAGGTAAAAATAAAGGAAGTATTGAAACAGAAAACTAAGGATAAAAAAAAGTACTATGAAACGAAATAGAAGTAAAGGGAAGAAAAAGGAGGTTGAGAGTAGAAGAAAATACAAAGAGAATAAATTAAGGTATAAAGAAAGGAGGTATTGAAACTGAAAACGAAGGAAATATAAAAAAAAATGAAAATTAGCAAAGAATAAACCGAGAGATTAAATGAAACAGCGATAGGAAAAGGAAGAGAAGGTAGAGAGGGAGGGTAGAAAGGAGAAT
>JACEEZ010005553.1:35000-42500 GCA_016584305.1 Chionoecetes opilio | reverse complement strand
TTTTTCACCCATCAGTTCTTGTTTTAAGGAATCGTTCAAGTGTGATGTAGTATGTATATTATTGGTTGTGATTGTTGTGTATGTGTGTGTGTGTGTGTGTGTGTGTGTGTGTGTGTGTGTGTGTGTGTGTGTGTGTGTGTGTGTGTGTGTGTGTATTCATCTAGTTGTATTTTACAGGGCCAGAGCGACGCTCGTGTGGCCCCGTCTCCATATCAACATTTTTATCATTCATCCTTAGTGGTTAGTGTAGGCCGAAGCCAGCACCCCGGAGAGCAGGTCACAAACCCCGGCTAACACCTGGTACCCATTCACTGCTGGGTGGACAGGGGCTCGGGTTTTAAGGAAACAGCCCATATGTTTCCGCTCCGCCCGGGGATCGAACCCGGGACTTCTCGGTTGTGAACCGAGCGTGCTTCCCCTTCACTACGGAGTACCCGTGTTTAAAAGTTTGAAAGACGGTACTGTATAGATGCATCGTGTGTGTGGTGTGTGTGTGTGTTGTGTGTGTGTGTGTGTGTGTGTGTGTGTGTGTGTGTGTGTGTGTGTTGTGTGTGTGTGTGTGTGTGTGTGTGTGTGTGTGTGTGTGGTCTGTGTGTGTGTGTGTGTGTGTGTGTGTGTGTGTGTGTGTGTGTGTGAGTGTGTGTAATTTGATGTATTTGTGTTGAAAATTTAATTACAGTACTTGTAAAAAAAAAATATATCCATCATTTCAACAACAAATACTACTACCACTGCTACTACTACACCACTATTACTACTACTGCTACTACTTCTACTATCACTACTACTACTACTACTACTACTATACTACTACTACTACTATACTACTACTAATAATAATAATAATAATAATAATAATAATAATAATTCCACTACTCTTACAACCATCACCAAAACATCGTCTAAAAATTGCATCAAGAGTCGCGTGTAACCCATGAAGTGTGATTGGATTTGGTGATCTGTACATGTTAACAAAGGTAAAGGCGAGGCATGGACGACACCAGACTAATTTAATACAGGTATCAAAGCCGGCAGGTAGATCTTACGAAGCTTAAAGGTAAAATACTTGACGTTTAAAGTGGTACGAGTGTTTAAATGTTAATATAAAAAGACAATATGAAAGAGGCTACTACCAAAACACATACAGACACACACATACACCACACACACACACACACACACACACACACACACACACACACACACACACACCCGCGATGCATCTATACAGTACAGTCTTTCAAACTGTCTATTACCTGTCTGCTACATGAACGTGGACAATGACATATTCATAGACGCTTTAGTACTCCCAGGGAAGGCAAGGAGGAATAAATAACAGAGGGAATAACAGAGATCAAGGAAAGAATGTAAAAATAGTACGGTCAATGTATTGATGATTGCGGTGATGTGAGAATGTTGTTGTGTTTTTTTAAGGTTATTTTCTCTCTCTCTCTCTCTCTCTCTCTCTCTCTCTCTCTCTTCTCTCTCTCTCTCTCTCTCTTCCTCTCTCTCTCTCTCTCCCTCTCTCTAATATAGTCTCCTCTCTCTTCTCTCTCTCTTTGTACTCGACTCTCTCATATACAAACAGGTCTTTCTGCTCTCTCTCTCTCTCTCTCTCTCTCTCTAATTATGATGCACTTCCTCATCTGCTCCTTCTCCTTCTCTCACTACTCTCCAATATCTAGCGACTATGCTCTCTCCTCTCTCTCTCTCTCTCTCTCCTCTCTCTCTCTCTCTCTCTCTCTCTCTCTCTCTCTCCTCTCTCTCTCTCTCTCTCTCTCTCTCTCCTCTCTCTCTCTCTCTCTCTCTCCTCTCTCTCTCTCTCTCTCTCTCTCTCTCTATCTCTCTCTCTCTCTCTCTCTCGTTGTTACTCCTAGAATATCATATTTGCCAACCTCATCTCTCTCTTCTCGTCCTCCTTTTTTCCACCTAATTCCTATTTTCCCTCTCTACCTCAAAGTAACTAATATATTACATTACTTACTTTGCCATCCCGGTTCCTCCTCACCCCTTCACCTTACCTCGAGTCCTTTCCCTTTCCTGTACTGTTGTCCCTCACCCCTTCATCTTACCTCGAGTAACCTACCTTCCTTCATCTCATTCTTCATCTTACTTCATCACCTTTTATCTTACCTCGAGTCTTCCTCCAGGTAACTCTCGGCGTCGGGAAGCCCTGGGCGTGGCAAGGGATGGCCAGCAAGCCCCCGAGGGTGACGGAGGAGTCTCGAGGGGCTTCCACCCACGACGGGGGAACTGTAGGATGAGGAAAGGCGTCAGGATCCTGCTGGGGAATGCTGGATTATACAGAAGGATGGGAGTCTCGAGTTGTTTGTGTGTGAATATAACTTTTGATTATGTTTCGAAAGCAGGAATTGTAATAATGGTTTTGAAGGTTTTTTTATGTTCAACTAAGACTTTTGAATACGTCTTTGATCAGTTTGTATAATATGTATTTGAATCTATACTTTTCTAAGCTGGTTGTTCTTTCTTTTGTATTACAAGTATTTGAATTCGCTCTGAGCTCATCATATAAACTCCACAGCAGCTCATTTATAAGTTCTCTAAAACATATATCCTATATTGGTGTGGGATTCTACAAGGGACGTGGGTTTTGGGCTACAAAAAAGGAATACACATCGAATGAAGCCTCTTTACCCATCGTATAAGACTAAACAAACACTAAGGACTTCCTGATTTACGTAAGAGCAGAACGTGTTGTTGTCCCTGACCGCCCCGCCCCCCTATGGTCGTCCCTCAGGCCCCCAAGGGAACTAATGATAGCTGATGCCACAGTATATCCATACAGTCCCTCATGTCTGTATATTATGTTGTTGTTGTTGTTGTTTTTCCTGCATGCCTTCGGGTGACATAAAATTATTATTATTAGTAGTAGTAGTAGTAGTATATTAAGTAGTAGTAGTAGTAGTATATCCCTTGGTCCCTAAGTAGTAGTAGTAGTAGTAGTAGTATATCCCTTGGTCCCTAAGTAGTAGTAGTAGTAGTAGTATATCCCTTGGTCCCTAAGTAGTAGTAGTAGTAGTATATCCCTTGGTCCCTAAGTAGTAGTAGTAGTAGTATATCCCTTGGTCCCTAAGTAGTAGTAGTAGTAGTAGTAGTATATCCCTTGGTCCTAAGTAGTAGTAGTAGTAGTATATCCCTTGGTCCCTAAGTAGTAGTAGTAGTAGTATATCCCTTGGTCCCTAAGTAGTAGTAGTAGTATATCCCTTGTCCCTAAGTAGTAGTATTAGTAGTATATCCCTTGGTCCCTAATAGTAGTAGTAGTAGTAGTAGTATATCCCTTGGTCCCTAAGTAGATAGTATAGTAGTAGTATATCCCTTGGTCACCTAAGTAGTTAGTAGTAGTAGTATATCCCTTGGTCCCTAAGTAGTAGTAGTAGTAGTAGTAGTATATCCCTTGGTCCCTAAGTAGTAGTAGTAGTAGTAGTAGTAGTATATCCCTTGGTCCCTAAGTAGTAGTAGTAGTAGTAGTAGTATATCCCTTGGTCCCTAAGTAGTAAGTAGTAGTAGTATATCCCTTGGTCCCTAAGTAGTAGGTAGTAGTAGTATATCCCTTGGTCCCTAAGTAGTAGTAGTAGTAGTGTAGTAGTATACCCTTGGTCCCTAAGGTAGTAGTAGTAGTAGTAGTATATCCCTTGGTCCCTAAGTAGTAGTTAGTAGTAGTAGTAGTAGTATATCCCTTGGTCCCTAAGTAGTAGTAGTAGTAGTAGTAGTAGTATATCCCTTGGTCCCTAAGTAGTAGTAGTAGTAGTATATCCCTTGGTCCCTAAGTAGTAGTAGTAGTAGTAGTAGTAGTATATCCCTTGGTCCCTAAGTAGTAGTAGTAGTAGTAATATCCCTTCGTCCCTAAGTAGTAGTAGTAGTAGTAGTAGTATATCCCTTGGTCCCTAAGTAGTAGTAGTAGTAGTAGTAGTATATCCTTGTCCCTAAGTAGTAGTAGTAGTAGTAGTATATCCCTTGGTCCCTAAGTAGTAGTAGTAGTAGTAGTAGTATATCCCTTGGTCCCTAAGTAGTAGTAGTAGTAGTAGTAGTATATCCCTTGGTCCCTAAGTAGTAGTAGTAGTAGTAGTAGTATATCCCTTGGTCCCTAAGTAGTAGTAGTAGTAGTAGTATATCCCTTGGTCCCTAAGTAGTAGTAGTAGTAGTAGTAGTATATCCCTTGGTCCCTAAGTAGTAGTAGTAGTAGTATATCCCTTGGTCCCTAAGTAGTAGTAGTAGTAGTATATCCATTCGTCCCTAAGCACACCGTCGCCCCCTACCCTTCAAGCAATGCATGTGTACTGAGAGTGTCTTTGAAGGTGTGTTTACTATGTCAAGACGATGCCGCAGGACCCGTGAGGCGCCGAGGCCATGGCGGGGAGAATATAGTAATATATAGAATATTATATATAGGGTAATATAGGCAAGTTTGTGTATGCATTGCTGTGTTGAAGAAGAAAATAAGACTACATGTAAAATTCTGTATCAATGTGAGAAGCGATAGTGATAATTGATGCAGGAAATACCGACCAAAAATACTTTCTTTTAAATGTCTGGTATCCAATATTAAAATAGAGTTACAGTAAAATACGAGTATCTAAAGAGTAAGTAAGGCATCTATAATGACGTGGATTCAGCAAAACTTAATGTACATACAGAGTCATTTCTGTACAAATCACTCTATGGTGTAATACAAAGGTATGAAAAATCCTTAATATTAAAAACAGTTTAGTAATAGTGACACAAACTACACCAGGTAACGAGGAAAAAAGTCGTTACCTAGCATGAGAAAAAAGGTAAAAAATGATTAATCTTATCTTAATCAAATCTGAATTTTCTGGCAATATTGTCATGATTTCTAATATTTGCACAGAAAAATACATGAACCATTAGGCACAAAATTGTATTGGAAAAATTCACCTGAGTAACCAGGGCAAAAATATTATGTATATCAAAATGGTAACCGAAATAATATACTTACAACTTGACCTGTTCTTAGAAAAAAATAATCACATTACCTACATTCCATGAAAATACTTAGAAGGACAATGAGAAAAAATCTATATTGACCTCATCAAGATGCTACTGAGGCCATTCAGCCAAAGACATTAAAACTTTACTGAGAAAAAAAAAGCGAGAGACAGAAAGAGAGAGAAAGTGATGCGTCAAACGAGCGTGACTCCCAGGCAGGAGCACAGCCGCCACGGGTAGTCTGACATCACAGGTAAGTTTAAATGTTCAGGCATCAAGGCTCTCCTTAAGAGATAATCAGGAGGGAGACATCACAGGCTGAATTCAAGTTTATAATAAAGGATATATATAATGTATCAGGCAGCAAAACGTTCCAAAGTGATTGAAAATGACACAAGACACACTCAGGTCCAATGTTAGTTGTGGTATAGCTAAATAAAGAAGCGGCAGGATTCTCCATATGGCATCACAGGCGAGAGAGAGAGAGAGAGAGAGAGAGAGAGAGAGAGAGAGAGAGAGAGAGAGAGAGAGAGAGAGAGAGAGAGAGAGAGAGAGAGAGAGAGAGAGAGAGAGAGAGAGAGAGAGAGAGAGAGAGAGAGAGAGAGAGAGAGAGAGAGAGAGAGAGAGAGAGAGAGGAGAGAGAGAGAGAGAGAGAGAGAGAGAGAGAGAGAGAGAGAGAGAGAGAGAGTAAAAGGTAAAAGATTTCAGCATTTTTGAAGATAAACCAGAAATATAAAGTCAGAAAAAATGACAGAGGGAAGAAAGTCAAGCACCCAGGCGGCTGACATTACAAGACCATATAAAAAGTCAACCCGTTAATTAAAAGGAGCAGAACTAGTGACAAGACAGGCTGGCTACGTCTTCGCTACGGGATTACGAGCTCATTACCTCAGCCAAACAAAGCTAAACAAGACCAACAGACGCAAGACTTCAAGTAGACATAATAGAAATAAGAAATATTCACTGTTTACAGATCACGTGAGTCACAGATGGATGCAAGAGAGAGAGAGAGAGAGAGAAGCGGAAAAATACCCAGAAACATAAATTGTGTTCGATTTATCTGGTTCTTAAAAAGTTCAATTATTGTAGATCACGAAAGTTTAATTAAGTTCCTTCTTGTATCTGTGTCTCTCGTGACTTCAGGATGTCAAGGGACGCCACAGGAAGGGATGTCTAACAGGACGTCACGAAGGATACCAGATGTCACCTACACTTAACGTTTTTTTAAGTGATGTCAAAGGATAAGCCGAAGGAGGCAAGAAAGGCTTTGTGACCTAAGAATCCTATGACGCTCTACATCCTCATAGTAATATCCAGGAATCCTTCGTATCCTTCATCCTATTAGAGTGAAATATTTTGACGTGTTATCGCAGTTTGTCCTCTATTGGTTTGTTTACTGGTGACGTCACTGTGCTTGTCTCTTATTGGTTGATTCACTGATGACGTCACTGTGCTTGTCTCTTATTGGTTGATTCACTGATGACGTCACTGTGCTTGTCTCTTATTGGTTGATTCACTGATGACGTCACTGTGCTTGTCTCTTATTGGTTGATTCACTGATGACGTCACTGTGCTTGTCTCTTATTGGTTGATTCAATGGTGACGTCACTGTGCTTGTCTCTCATTGGCTAATTGAAAGATGACGTCACTGAGTTATAAGGGAAGCAGCCAATTATATATTTAAGGGAAATAGCCAAAATAACCTAAGGAGGAAGATAATAGCCTACAGGCGCTATAGGCTCCTACGTGAAAATAAAAAAAAATTACGAGTATCCCTGTACTAAGTGGGTCTTCGTTTTTCCCCTATAGTTACTGTAGAAGTGCAAACATGTTGATGACTTGTTTTAGAAATTTATGATCTTCCTTCCCCTTCTTCCTCTTTTCTCTTAACGACTTTCTTTCACATTTCCATTTTTCATTTCTTCCTCTCCTCAAAAACTTAATTTCTCCTTCGTACGTGTATTACCATCCTTCCTCCTTATTTGATTAATGTGTATTACTCTCTCTCTCTCTCTCTCTCTCTCTCTCTCTCTCTCTCTCTCTCTCTCTCTCTCTTCTCTCTCTCTCTCTCTCTCTCTCTCTCTCTCTCTCTCTCTCTCTCTCTCTCTCTCTCTCTCTAAATCCGAATCTTTCCTGTACCAAATCGACCGGAACCGAATCTGTCACACGTGGCGCCAAATCCTCGCGGCGTCGAAAAAAGCACGGATGGAAAATTGAGCTGAAAGGTTTTACGCCTCTGCTGTGAGATGCCAGTGCTAATTGAAGTCATGAAAGAGAGAGAGAAGAGAGAGAGAGAGAGAGAGAGAAGAGAGAGAGAGAGAGAGAGAGAGAGAGAGAGAGAGAGAGAGAGAGAGAGAGAGGGAGAGAGAGAGAGAGAGAGAGAGAGAAGAGAGAGAGAGCAGAGGTTGTTGTAATTACTAAATGGCATGTCTCAGCCACCGATCACCTAATCCATCTGGTATATGCCACTCACACAATCGACCAATATCTCTGCTCTCTCGCTCCTCCTCTCCGCTCTCTCTCCTCTCTCGT
>JACEEZ010005553.1:25000-30000 GCA_016584305.1 Chionoecetes opilio | reverse complement strand
AAAAAAGAAAAAGAAAACAAGATCAAAGAAAACCCATACGAAGAAAGAACCAGAGAGATAAAAACAAACTCCCATAACAAAAGACATCAAAATAAATCAGAAAAGAAACGCTGACGGACCTAACAGCTCCTTTATCAACTTTCTCTCCTTCCTACACTCCCTCCCTTTCTTCCTTACCAAGACTACCATGACTTTGCCCTCTCCCTTCCCTCTTCCTTCCCTTGCCCCACTCACCGAGGACCTGCACGGTGGCGGTGGAGGAGTGGGACTGTCCCTGCTTATCGTTGGCAGTGCACGTGTAGGCACCGCCGTCAGCTGCCTTCTGCACGTCTCGAATGGTCAGAGTTCCATTCTCGTGTACGTTTTGTCGCGCCGTCATGGGGAGAATTCGTCCATCTATAGGGGTATGAAGAGGAAGAAGAGGAAAAGGAGGAGGAGGAGGAGGAGAGGAGGAGGAGGAGGAGGAGAAAAAAGAGAGGAGGAGGAGGAGGAGGAGGAGGAGGAGGAGGAGGAGGAGGTGATGGTGAGATGTGTAAGTTAGTGCAAAATACATGTTACTACTTCTTCCTCTCCTCTCTCTCTCTCTCTCTCTCTCTCTCTCTCTCTCTCTCTCTCTCTCTCTCTCTCTCTCTCTCTCTCTCTCTCTCTCTCTCTCTCTCTCTCTCTCTCTCTCTCTCTCTCTCTCTCTCTCTCTCTCTCTCTCTCTCTCTCACTATTATTAAGTTGCTCGTTTTATCTTCATCTTCTGTAAAAAAAAGTCGCCTTACATCCGCTGTTTATTTGAGTTAGCCCCAAGATTCTCCCTTTCTCCCTTTTGCTGCCTTGTCTCCTTTATCACCTTTATTATATCCTCTTCCCTTCCTCTCCGTACATTTCAACTCTCGCGATATACTCCACATTTCTCCTTGCACTGTTATGCTCCTACTATATTTTGCTCTATGTTCACTATTGACCAACTTTATTCTCTGATATTTCACTCTTCTTCCTTATGTTGACCTATTTCCAAACACTCCCTTTTACTCTTTTATATTTCTAACTCTTTCGTTTCCTTTCTTTCCAATGCATGTCGAATCATTTATTCATTCTATAAAACCCACTTCCTTACCTTACCTCTATATATTTTCCTATCTCTCTTTTTTCTACCTTCTTTATCTCTTTTCCATTACCTCTCATGCATTCGTCAATCCATTTTACTCTTCTATTTTCCTTACTCATTCGTTTTCCTTTCTTTCATATGCATTTTTCTAATCCCTTATGCATCCTATAAACCTACTTCCTTACCTTACCTATAGGTTATTCCCTACCTCCCTTTGTTCTACTTGTTTACCTCTCTTCCAGGTGATCTTGGCCAAAGGGTATCCCGCCGCAGGGCAAGACATGGTGAGTTGTTCCCCCGCCACCGCCGTCACTATAGGCATCGGGCGCACGTAAGCGGGGCCTGAGAGGAGGTCGATAGGCATTACAAAGGCTGAAACCATAGTAGGAGTTACAGGAATAGAAGGAGAAGGAGATAGAGAATGCTTAGGATGAAGAGAAAGATGAGGACTTGATGTATTAGTTGGCATTACAAAGGCTTAACTAAATGTAGGAGTTCGAGGAATAGAAGGGTGATATGATAGAGGGACCGGAGGGTGTTAGGGAGGAATAGGAAGATGAGGACTTGAAGTATTAATTGTATTTGCTTCACAGTTCTCGATAAATTTTCTTTTCTAGCTTGCATTGTCCCTCCAGCCTTCTCCCAGTCACTTGAGAGTATGAGGTCAAGGAATACGTAGAAGGAGGATGAGATAGAGGGTGTTTAGGATGAAGAGGAAGATGAGGACTTGAAGTATTAGTTGCATTTGCTTCATAGTTCTCGATAAATTGTCTTTCCTAGTATTTTCCCCCAAGCCTTCTCCCCTTCGCTTTGCAGGAGTTCAAGGAATACGTAGAAGGATGAGATAGAGCATGTTAAGGATGAATAGGAAGATGAGGCCTTGAAGTATTAATTGTATTTGCTTCACAGTTCTCGATAAATTGTCTTTCCTCGCCTCGCCTCGTCCCTCCCTCCAGTCTTCTCCCCTTGACGTTATCCTTTCACTGTTGCTTAATCCTCCCTACACTGTGAGGAAAAGGTTAAAGTTACCTTTTATCTCTTGTCTCCTTCCATGATATTCCAGCATTTGTCATTCCCTTGATCCTCTTTGTCTAGCATTACACAATTCACAACCCTCCATGCCGCGCTCTTTTCTCCACTGAATTCAATTTTTAAAAACTCACGTCTTTTCACACTTCATCGCATGCAAGTGTTTGATGTTTGGATAATCCATTGTATCTAATTTCATGATTTGATTTTGATTTTCTGTCTTCTTCGTAAAGCTCTCTATTTTCTACTGTTTTTTTCCTTGCAGCTCCTCGTCGCCCCCAAGGCCAGTCTCCGCCTCAGTACCTCTCTATGGGGACGATCTTCCCTTCCACTTGGACCGTCTCGCACGAGGGACTTCTAAAGAGGACGCACGTGGTTCACCTTTTATTGCCTCACCGGTACAAGAGGCAGCCGGCGGGTGTCTCGGGTCTGGGACGGTCACATCCTATCACCTCGGGGACAATCTCACGCCCCAGGAGGTTTACGCCCATCCCTCGGCTCCGTTAAATCTTGGGGGATTCACAATATTTGACAGGAGGTGGATGGGTGTGTAGCTTGGAACCCAGAGCGCGCGCGCGCACACACACACACACACACACACACACACACACACACACACACACACACACACACACACACACACACACACACACACACACACACACACACACACACACACACACACACACACACACACACACACACACACACACACACACACACACACATATACAAATCGGGCAGTAATAATGACATTAACAATTATCGCCCCATTTCCATACTACCAGCTTTCAGCAAAATATTCGAAAAAGTCATTGCAACCCGTTTGATTAATTACTTAGAAAATAATCAATTACTTTCTAAATACCAACATGGTTTTCGGGCACACCATTCAACAGAGTCAGGAATAATACAATTCACAAATAGTGTCTACAAGTACTTGGAAAAAAACCATCATGTAGTCGGGCTATTTCTCGACTTATCAAAGGCCTTTGACTCTTTAAACCATCGTATATTGCGGGATAAACTTGAACATAATGGCATTAGAGGTGTACCACAGCAACTTTTTGAAAGCTATTTAAGCAATAGGTCACAGTCAGTGTATTGTAATGGTAATTCTTCTTCTTCAAAAACTATAACCACAGGAGTACCACAAGGATCTATTCTAGGACCATTACTTTTTCTTGTTTACATAAATGATATTGCAAATGCTAGTTCCAAGTTCAAATATACTATACGTATATGCTGATGATACCAACTTGCTATTAGCGGATAAGGATATACTAAATTTACACAGAAGTTTAACTATAGAACTAGAATTAATTAATCAATGGATAAAAACTAACAAATTAAAACTTAATACTTCCAAAACTAACTATATCCTCTTTCAAAATCGTTCCTTAAACAATCATCTCCCTCCACTGTTCTTAGAGGGTGAAATTATTAAAAGTGTAACTCATACAAAATTCCTTGGGGTCCATATAGATGAAAATTTGAATTGGAGCTTGCAGATAAATTATGTATATTCCAAACTATCCCGAATGTGTGGCATATTATATAAGGTACGTAATCACCTCACAATCGAAGCTATGATCAGTATATACTACACGTTGTGTTACCCTCACCTTATATATTGTGTGTCAGTATGGGCATGTACTTGGCCCTCCTTCATTACCAAATTAAAAATAGCACAAAACAAAATTTTGAGATGTATATTTCATTTAGATAAATTTGATTCTACAGCCAATATATTTTCAGAACACAAGCTTCTAAATTTTTACTCTATCCATAAATGCTTTCTTCTACTATACATTTTTAAAAGTATTGCAAATAGAAAGGGAACTTCCATTTTTAACTTACAAGAAACCATTCACAGCACTAGAAATAATAATGTTAATTTAGTTTGTCCGCCATATCGAACAACTCTCTTCAGGAACAGCATCTTTTATTTTGGTCCTCAATTATGGAATACTTTACCAACTGACTTGAAAACTCTGTGTAATTCGGGTAGTATTCCTCAATTTAAACATAAAATAAAAAAATATCTATTCACGCAACAAAATTTGTAGAAATACCACTCAATAAATAATGTAGATAGTGTCAAAGTTCATGAATCTGTTTTTCTCTCTTGTATACTGATGTATACTATAATGTATATTTGATGCTCCTCAGCTAAATTTTTTTTTTTTTTTTTAATAGAAATATATCTGTCAAGGAGCCTTGGCTCGACAGATTCATTCCAAAATTTATTTAAATTGTTATGTATATATGTATATAATTGCTATGGAAATAAAACTTACTTACTTACTTACTTACTTACTTACACACACACACACACACACAAATACACACAAATACACAAATACACACACACACACACACACACACACACACACACACACACACACACACACACACACACACACACGAGAGTTTTGATAAATACAAATATGGATGCAAGACCACACGAGTATACTTCAGACCTTTATGCTACAATTAGGTAGATACACACACACACACACACACACACACACACACACACACACACAACACACATGTGCACACATGTGCACACACACACACACACAGCTTAGGGTTCACAGGGATTATCTCGCGCCAGGGACGACCCGGCAACACATCATCAATTGGATAACAACGCGTCGTGTAAAAATGTTCCGTCACTATTAACACATTGAAAGCCACTCCGAGCCATACAGCAAATTGTGTCTTTGAATTCTTTGAAGAGGAATTAAAACACGCGTGTAAGTCACCGGCTGAGCCATGACTACCGCGGTAAGCCCTTTGTCTGCTACTTGTATTAGTAAATCACCTGTATATGAGTAAGTCACCTGTAGGAGTAAGTCATCTGTTATAG
>JACEEZ010005553.1:17500-20000 GCA_016584305.1 Chionoecetes opilio | reverse complement strand
GTCTGGTCCATTATTATCGCAGGGGAGGCCACAGACTGCTATAATAGACCACGAGACCCTGACTGGACGACTCCATTATCAAGGTGGGGGGAGGACGGGGGAGTGAGTATAAAAGGCGACGCATCAGAGCCCAGAGGCAGTCTGCCGAGGGACAAAGAGATGAAGAGGATGGACCTTCGACGTGAATAAAAAAGTGCACGAAATGAAGATGTATTTTCTCCTCACCGTTCAATAGGTCGTTTTCTTTTCCTTTTTATTCAACCCCTTTTTTTTTATTATTCGCCTAAAGGCCACGTAGCTCTCGCGCCGTCAATACAGGTCTCATTTTACGGGGATGAGAGGCAATTAAGTAAACATCACGTAAAAGATTGACCTGAGGGATATTTTCTCTCTCCTGTTATAAGGTCATCTAAGAGTGACCTGACACGCGTTGACAGGTCATCAGGAAATATTTGGGTTCTTCATGAAATACGACAAAAAAATATGAAGTGTAATTTATATTCTAATGATGATGGTGCAAAGAGAGAGAGAGAGAGAGAGAGAGAGAGAGAGAGAGAGAGAGAGAGAGAGAGAGAGAGAGAGAGAGAGAGAGAGAGAGAGAGGAAGAGAGAGAGAGAGAGAGAGAGAGAGAGGAGAGAGAGAGAGAGAGAAAAACATAAAAAACACAAAATCACACAAAATAATCTCGAACCAAATTGAAAAGAAAAAAAACTACTTCGCCTTTTGCCGCCAGTGAAAAAAAAAACTACGAACGTGCCATACCTCATAACGAACACAATAATAACAGTAAAAAAAAAGCAATATTGACTGACAAAATTAAAAGTAAAGAGCGAGAAAAAAGCTGTTTTGTAAAAGGTGCAGGGAAACCAATTAACCGTACAGGTGGTTTTTTTTTCCATCCTTTGTAACGCGAAAAACAGATCAAGTAGCGAGAGTCAAGGTTATTTTGCGGCCCACACACACTTTTATTTATTTCGATTGTTGACTTGGTGAGAATTACTTTTATAGCTATATCGAGGCTGCCATACTACTACTACTTCTACTACTACTGCTGCTGCTGCTACTACTATTACTACTACTACTACTACTACTACTACTACTACTACTACTGCTATTACTATGACTACTGATGCTGCTACTACTACGACTACTACCCAGCATCAATACCAGCACCATCCACCTGTAGTAGTAGTTGTAGTAGAAGTAGTAGTAGTAGTAGTAGTAGTAGTAGTAGTAGTAGTAGTAGTAGTAGTAGTAGTAGTATAAGTAGTAGTAGTAGTAGTAGTAGTAGTAGTAGTAGTATAAGTAGTACGTAGTAGTAGTAATAGTAGTTGTAGTAGAAGTAGTAGTAGTAGTAGTAGTAGTAGTAGTAGTAGTAGTAAAGAAACGATTCTCACGAGACAGGCAGCAAGGGCAGAAGACCAGCCTTGAACACCTTTCGACCATCCTGCATCCAGACACCGTGAGAAAAATCCACATCGCACAGGAGACGGGAGCGTCCAACTGGCTAACATCACTACCAATCAGAGCAAAGGGCTTCAACCTCAACAAACAAGAATTTGTCGATGCCGTTGCTCTGAGGTACGGCTGGCCAGTGGAAGGACTCCCCAACACCTGTGTGTGTGGATCCCCCAACAGCGCAGACCACACCATGACGTGCAAAAAGGGGGGATTCGTGTGTATCAGGCACGACGAGGTGAGGGACCTGACAGCCAGCATGCTCAAGGAGGTTTGCCACGACGTCTCACCGACCCAACCCTTCTGCCTCTAGATGGGGAACCTGCGGTACAGGACAGCCAATACCGCCCCTGAGGTCGCGTGGACAGCTGTGCTGGGGGATTCTGGACCAGAGGGCAGCGGACCTTTTTGGACATCCGGGTTTTCGACCCGATGGCCGCCTCCCATCGTGAGCTCTCCCTCGAGGCTGTCCACCACAGGAACGAGCTGGAGAAGATAAGGGCCTATGGCGATAGGATCCTGCAAGTCGACCATGGTACCTTCACGCCCTGGTCTTCACCACATCTGGCGGCATGGCCCCAAGGCTAGGAGCTTTACTCAAGACTAGCTGATTTGATGTCAGTAAAGAAGCACCAGCCAAGGAGCTCCGTCGCCCCCTGGAGAGGTGTCGCCTCTCCTTCTCCCTGCTCCGTCCTGCCCCTCTGTGTCTCAGGGGTACGAGATACTCCACTCCCTCTAAACCGGACATAGGTGACCTCGATTGCGAGGCCACATTGGTAGAGAGTGGGATAAGGGTGGATAGGTTAGGAATAGAGTAGGTTTTTAAATTTAGGGGTAAATTTGTTAGTAAATGTATGTATTTTTAGGGGTAGTTGTAAGGTTGGATGCCACAGTCAATAGCGAGGTGGGGCTATGGCGTACCCGCTGCAAATAAAGAGGGGGTGGAGGTATTGTAGTATAGTAGTAGTAGTAGTAGTAGAAGTAAATAGAATAGTAGTTGTAGTAGAAGTAGTAGCAGTAGTAGTAGTAGTAGTAGTAGTAG
>JACEEZ010005553.1:0-2500 GCA_016584305.1 Chionoecetes opilio | reverse complement strand
CAACTACACTATAGTCTATTTTTTTTAACAAGGCAAAAAATCCTGCCCCCTTGCTGCTTACTGACTGATATTTGATGCCATGAGAAAGGAATACTACGCTTCTTCTAAATTTATGCTGTATTTTATCATAGTTAACCATATTATCAGGTAAACATAGGCATAATTTTAAGCATGAGACCTTAAGATAGAATGGAATTTTTGCCATGTTAAAAAAATAGACTATAGTAACATAATAAAAAAAAAAAAAAAAAATAACAACCACACAAAAAAAAATCCTTTCCCTCACCCATACACTTGCTACTCTATCATAAAAAAACAATCACGAGTACACAAGACGAAGCTAAAAGACATTATTTAACCATAGTAGGAACATGATATTGGTAGAGCAGGAAGGCCCCGTTAACACAACATCTTTACTACCTTTACTATTAATACTAGCTTATAGTTATCATTACTTCCACCACTACCACTACCATTACCACTACTACTACTACTACTACTACTACTACTACTACTACTACCTACTACTACTACTCCTACTATACTACTACTACTACCTACTTACTCCTACTATACTACTACTACTACCTACTTACTACTACTACTACTACTACTACTACTACTACTACTACTACTACTACCTACTTACTCCTACTATACTACTACTACTACTACTACCACAACTGCTATTATCCCGTTACTACAGTTACTATTGCTAATCCCGTTACTACAACTGCTATTGCTAATCCCGCTACTACAACTGCTATTGCTAATCCCGTTACTACAACTGCTATTGCTAATCCCGTTACTACAACTGCTATTGCTAATCCCGTTACTACAACTGCTATTGCTAATCCCTCTACTACAACTGCTATTGCTAATCCCGCAACTACCACTGCTGTTAAACAACTAGTAGATAGGCTGCTAACACAACCATCACCATCCTACAGGTGTTGGTGCTTCACGGTTAACTGGACACCAATAATCGAGCTGGTCTGATGGTAACGAGTATCGCCCAATCATCACCATTCATGCTCACCACGATCAGATAGGAAATTAGTGGATCTCGAACGTGGAGCTGCTGATGGGAAACCGCGGAGGAGGCTTAAAGGACAATAGGGAAAGGAAAGTATCGAGGAAAAGGAACTATAAGAAAGTTTAGGTAAATTTAGGTTATTTTAGGTTGTGTGTTTGAATGGTAATAGGGAAAGAAAGTATCGAGTAAGAAAACATTACAAAGAGAAAGTTTAGGTTGATTAGGTTATACTATTATCTTATGCTGTATGGTAATAGGGAAATAAGTTTGAAGAAAAATAGTAAGCGCGAGAGAAAGCTTAGGTTGATTTCGGGCTTTTCTTTCACCTTATTTTGGATGGTAATAGGGAAAGAAAGTCTCGAGAAAAACTAATTAAGAGAAATTTTAGGTTGATTTAGGTTATTCTCTTAACTTTGAATGGTAATAGGAAAGGAAAGTATCAATAATAAAAGTAATTTAGTGAAAGTTTAAGTTAATTCAGATTATTCTGTTACTTTACTATAGATTCTTTGTTTCATTGTTACTTTCTTTCCTATATTCGTATTGAACACCTAGATACAAATACTACAACATGCACAATCACTACTCTAATATTAAAACCAGATAGTAACATTTCTCTCCTAAGTCACTATTGTACACTCCACTACTCGAGTTAACACGCGTCAATCCACGATATAGACCAACAAATCCCTCTAAATAACACCTTATTATACCTACAACTTCTCATTACCAAGCAATAGAAAAGACGAGTTAAGATAACGATGCAATTCTTCTTTCTATACTATTCGATACTGTTCTTTGCTATTCTTTATGCGATACTGTTCTTTGCTATTCTTTATGCGATACTATTCTTGGCTATTCTTTATGCTACACTATTCTTGGCTATATTGTTTCTTTGCGCTCAGTCTTACACTATTCCGTGTTATCAACTTTTTCCGCAAGGGAGCAGGTAATTGCCTGGTCCAGGTGTGTCTTCCAGGTGTTATGCTCGCAACTTTAATGAAATTGAGGTCGGAATAAACATGTATATTGAACAGCAGCTAGGTAAGTCCTCTGAAGGGATTCGAACCCATGTCAGTTTGAAGAGCAGGTTGTATATATACGCATGTCTTATGTAGAAATATTCTCTCTTTGTCTCTGTATACGTGGGTCAGCTTCTCTCTCTCTCTCTCTCTCTCTCTCTCTCTCTCTCTCTCTCTCTCTCTCTCTCTCTCTCTCTCTCTCTCTCTCTCTCTCTCTCTCTCTCTCTCTCTCTCACACTCTCAGTACATGCAGAAAATGGCCCAGTGAAGTGTAACGCAACAATTTTCAACATTTCACTATATAAGTAACATGAAACTGAGAGATGAAAATAAACAACAAACATAAAATTCATAAAGAAGAGAGATAGAAATTAGGCGCAAGTTTACATATACACACACACAAACACACACACACACACACACACACACACACACAACACAC
>JACEEZ010005552.1:19045-61443 GCA_016584305.1 Chionoecetes opilio | reverse complement strand
CTCCTAGTCTACTCTGTCATATGATTTGGTATTAGTCCAGATGAACACCGAACTCACTTTGGTGGACGAAACTATTTTTTTCTGGTGTGTTTTTATGTGTTTTGAATGAATCTGCTAACCGTTTCTGTTGCAATTTTTTTTTT
Organism: Chionoecetes opilio; assembly: GCA_016584305.1. Classification (NCBI taxonomy): domain Eukaryota; kingdom Metazoa; phylum Arthropoda; class Malacostraca; order Decapoda; family Majidae; genus Chionoecetes; species Chionoecetes opilio. The sequence continues at coordinate 61,300 of JACEEZ010005552.1, read as the reverse complement.
TTTTTTTTTAGGTAAAGGTTAGTTGTTGTTTTTTTGTTTTTTTTAGCTAGGTGAAGGTTAGGTTAGGTATAGGTTAGGTATGGGTTAGGTTAGGTATAGGTAAAGGTTAGGTTAGGTTTAGGTTCAATTTATTTATTTTTCATTTTTGCAAAAAAAAAAAAAAAAAAAAAAAAAAAAAAAATTGCGACAGAAACGGTTAGCAGATTCATTCAAAACACATAAAAACACACCAGAAAAAAATAGTTTCGTCCACCAAAGTGAGTTCGGTGTTCATCTGGACTAATACCAAATCATATGACAGAGTAGACTGGGAGGGAATGTGGGATGTATTGAAGGGTTAAAGAGTGTGTATGGAGTGGAGTATGTATGTATAACTAATAAGCTTTTACCTGTGATTATGAATACCTAACCTAACTGACCTTTACCTAGCCTAACGGTAACCTAACCTGGTTATAATGGACGAGAGTTTCGCGGTCGTTTTCAGAGACACCGACTATTTTTTCCGTCGGCGAGTTTTCCCGATTTATGTAGGGACGAGCATTTCGGTAGACGAGAGTACCAGGTACCATGAGGCAAGGATGGGTAATGTCACCGTGGTTATGCAACTTGTTTATGGATGGAGTAATAAGATAAATCAAAGCAAAATCTAACCTAGCCATTACCGCCGGCGAGTTTTCCCGATTTGTGTAGGGATAAAAATATCGGTAGACGACAGTACCAGGTACCAATAAGATGGGTAATGTCACGGTGGTTATTCAACTTGTTTATGGATGGAGTAATAAGATAAATCAAAGCAAAGGTTGGTGATGTTGGTATAGACTCAAGAGTATTCATTGGCTCGTCAAGTAACACTTAAACCATGATGTACTTATTATGAGGAAAGACAACAAAAGGAACTCAATTAATAAGATATTTTAATACTATCATAACCATGAATATGTACAACCTACAAAGAGAAGACTACGACGATGAAAAAATTTAGAGTTGTTTTGGGCGAAATTGATATTCCAGGTGCTATATTTCCGTGCTCGCTGACAACATAGAGAAAACCTGAGGTGATGGTTGATGTGCAAAGGCTTCTAAACCAGGAAAACAGTCACAACAGAGTCTCATAAGAAAGTAACAAGTGATAGGGACACATTACGTACCTACCAGTTGCTTACCTTTTGACGAGGCTCTGTTATGACTCTGTTTTTTTTGGTTTAGAAGCCTCTGCACATCAGCCATTACCTCAGGTCTTCTCTATAGTGTGTCAGGCGAGAACAGTAATATAGCACCTGGAATATCAATTTCGCGCAAAATAACTCGAAATCTTCCATCGCCGAGTTTTCCCTTCGTAGGTCCACCCGCGGCGACCCGCCTTATCCCCACAATGCACCGATGTAAGCAAACCGTGACGTAGTTATGGGTAGGGTCCATTGAAGGAATTATTACGCACTTATTGTTGAAATACATTATTTACTTGCATGAAAATACTAACCCCTTGTATTAATACTAACCCATGTATTAAATGCATACGTGAATTACATTCACTACAGGAATGATTTACTTAGTCCTTCCTGTTGTACCACAATCACTATTTGAATGATAGGATTGTGTACTTACTAACATACTAATATAAGTACTATATGCATGACAAGCAGTTCCTCCAGAACTATTTACATACATGATGCTCACATGTATTACCTATTATACATCCATCTATATTATACTGTTATACATCTAACTAACCATTTAGTATTATTTACTAACAAATTCAAACTCGCAGAGAAATTACGAATGACTTCTTGTCTTAATACAGACCTCAGAAAACATTGTTTGATCACAGATAAACTTATCTCTCTTAACGTTGTTCACCATTGAAGAATTTAATTTTATTACTCACAGCTGAAATTTTCTTCCTCTCAGTAAGGATTGATAAAGCATTTCCTTTTGCTACCACATGGCACTATCAACATATTTGAAATTTTTTACCCTATCTGGAATTGTACATGGTTCTCTGTTCAATGTAACTTTCCCATCAACATCTTTGCTATTCTCTGAGAACTCCATGCATGTTTCAGACACTTTGTCTCCTTCATGGCAGATACGGTAAATATCATATCAATCTGTGCCCAGTTTTTTTTTCCCAATTTAAAAGTTTCAGCTGTTGCATATAAAATTTTACCTAATGAGGATTAATGTATTATTCCAAGTCATACCAAATATGCCCACCTTATCATTTTACAGCTCGAAATGCTTTACCAGTTACCTGTGCATTTCCCTTGATATGATTTACCTCCAATCGGAGGCTTTTCCTATTCCACTCCCATGGAAACTTCAATTTTGGTGTACATTTTAAGTTATCTCTCATGTGGAAAACACCAAATCTAAAAATTTTATTCGCCTGAGTGGCAGTTTCTTGTCCTCACGCATAATCCATACTTTAATGGTTAATCATGCTTCTTTAGCACATGATTCTTACAAGTTCAATACAAGAGTGCTCACCACTCTTCCTGTTATACATCACCATGTTTTCTGAAGTTCATTCAAATGTGTAAACTTCATTTAATTTCTCTGCCAGTCAATTTTTACCCTCGCTGATGTGAAAATATTTTCTACAATAGGATTGATTTATTATCATTTATGTATGATTTTTGGCAATCTTGGATTTGCCACACACACAATGCAAACACAGCAGCAGCTTTAGAGTCAGACGAGCCTTCGTCATTACTTGACTCATTCATGGTTTTTAACGATTACTTGACGATTTAAGTTTACAATTTCATTACTTTAATTTTAAGTTTTCAATTTTTCCCTGAAATTTTCACAGCTACTTTCGCTGACAGTTGAGCTTGCTAGCTACCGTCTACGGTACACGTACACTTGCTACACCTTACACTTGACATTTCTTAACAGTGATATTTGCACATTGTGGATTTACCCACGCTAGTACTGACACTTATATATAATTTTACTCGGCCATGTAATTTTCTTTGATGTTGAACATCGTGTAATCCATTGTTTTCCAAATGTTTCTTGTATTTAGCTCAGAGTTTACTCACTTTTAGCGATAGGAATTATGCTTTGGGAAGTTTAGAGTTTATATTTTATATATATTTAGCCTTTAGTTAGGTGTACCATTTGTTATTCCCTAGCTAATTCTTATGTGCCTAATTTGAGGACAAATTATATAGCGGCCCAAGCAATGTCAGTCAGTTTTTACTTCTAACATATATAATAACTTTCATAAACTATTACTAGTGAATTACAACTATTATCACACAAGTGTCACACGTATTATAACTTCCATACAGGATATGTACATGTAGTACTTAACATCAAAAGAAACAGTATATTTTTAGGAACATCTTAGACATATAATTATATATATATGTAATGTATATATAATTATATGTATATCTTTCCTGCTATGTTTCACCGTGAGACCATGAACACCTTGCACTCTCTAAGCTCGAGCTAAGTATGTCACAGTACAAATGCTACAGCTATCAGCAGTAAGTTTAGGTTCAACGACCCGTGTACCGGAGGAGACGAGAGGCCTGAATCACGAGAGGACAAACAGAAAAAGCTCGGATATCCACGCTACCAAGACGCACCTCTCAAGCGTTCATCCGAGACTCCTGGCTGGTGCCACTACATATTTGTATGGACTGGGTATTGGGCAAAGTTGTAGATCTAAGTGATTGTGGAGCATCCCTCGGCAACACCAAGATCACTGATCTTATTTTTGCCGATGATGCAGTAATCTTTGCTGAGTCGCTGGAGGTCCTGGTGATGGCTCTCGAGGCGCTGCACGAGGAGGCAAAGCCTTTGGGACTTGAGGTCTCCTGGCTTAAGACCAAGGTCTAGGTGTTTGGAGGCTTATTAGATGAAACAGTACAGTCTGTTCATGCGTGCGGCGAGGAAATTGAGATCTTGGAAAGTTTTACATACCTTGGTAGCGCAGTCCATAATGACGGCGGGTCACGTCAAGAAGTCTTACGGCGGATTGGCATAGCCCACGGTGTTATGGACTCGCTCAGTAGGAGTATTTGGCGTTGTCGGTACCTGTACAGGAGGACAAGGATCCGGATCTTCAAGTCGCTTGTGATCCCTGTCTTACTCTTTGGTTGTGAGACATGGACACTAAATAGCGACTTGAAGAGACGAATCGATGCCTTTGGTAATAAGTGCCTTCGCAGAATCATGGGGTATCGCTGGGATGATGACGTGTCAAATCAGCGATTGCACCGTGAGACTGAATCGAGGCCTATTGTAACCTGCATAGTCCGTCAGCGCCAACTTCAACTATATGGGCATGTGGCACGCTATCCTGAAACCGATCCTTCCCATCGGGTTGTATCTGTAAGAGACAATACGGCGTGGAGGAGGCCAAGGGGGCACCCACAAGGCTCGTGGCTGGGTGCAAGGATGTTTCTTGTCGAGATTTGCTTGGTATGGGATAGGAGCCTGCATGGGGACTCGCGCGTGGTGACCCCCGGGAGTGGCGTCGTAGGATGGGCGAGGCGATGCGCCCCACGGCGTATGCCCCCAATGATTTATTGATTGATAAATTAGCGTTAACTAAATAAATAACATCATCAATCGGGAAAATTACCCGATTGAAGATGTTATTTTATTTAGTTAACGCTAATTTATGTTTAGTGCTAATTCATTTATCAGTAAACGAAATATATCAATGGAAAGCTAATAGAATACCGCCTCTGTTGATATGTTCCATGCTATAAGTTGTCTCGCAAAATTTTAAATGGCGACAAGTTAAAGTGAATATTACATGTTTGCTTATTTCTTCAGTCTTATAATGGCATTCCTTTAATGTGTTTTACTGTTTTTTATGTAATAATATTATAGAACAAACATTTCCGAAAATCACAGTATGTATATCATTTATTGATAAACATATATTTGGTAGGGGAAAATTACCATATTTGTTGATATCTTCCGCCTCGCCGACTAGCTGTTGGTCTTCCACATGAAAATCAGAGCGCTGACGGCGGCATTTGGCTTGAAGCCGCTAGATCGTGACGTCAGTGCAAGGAACCTATAGGTTCTTTTCACTGACGTCACGATCTAGCCAAATGCCGCCCGTCGGCGCTCTGATTTTCTAGGTGGAGGACCAACAGCTAGTTCGGCGAGGCTGAAGATGTCAAGAAATATGTAATTTTCCCCTACCAAATATATGTTTTCAGTTTTAAATGTTATACTGTTATCTTCGGGAAAATGTTTATCTATAAATATTATCACATAAACACAGTAAAAACACACACAAAAATGCCATTATGAGACTGAAGAAATATGCATGAACTTATTCACTTTCAATTTGTCGCCATTTAAAAGTTTGCGAAACAACTTAAAAGATGATCATATCAATATAACGGAATTGTATTAGCTTTTCCATTGATATATTTTATTTCTGATAAATTAATTCCCACTATGCATAAATACCATTAACTAAATATATAACATCAATCGGGAAATAAGCGATCAAAACAGGCGGGCTAGTGGAGTTGGTCCTCCACGCTCCATCTCCCGCGTCTGTTGTCTGCACAACGAGGGCTGTGACGTCATGTGAAAGGAACCTAACATATTTGTGGGACTTCATAATGATTTTTTTTACATTCTTCATATATTTTTTTTCATATCAAAAGATTATTCAAATTCATTTAAAAAATGTAATTTTGGTGTTAGATGTATAGAAAATTAAAATATATGCATACAAAGTAATTATTTTCTCTATAAAATAAACTTGTACATATAATTCCCGATTTGGTAAAACGCCCTCATATAATCAATATAGAATTATATCATGGTAGAAATTTAGATTAATCCACTAATGAACAAACTTGTTTGCAACTGGGCAAGATAAGGCCAAAAAAAACGCCAGACTGCCGGCTTGTTTTTTATTGTCCGATGCCGCCAAAAACATAAACCTTTGACATCAACAATACGGTATAGATTTTTCAGACAAACAAAGAGAATCAACGAACGGAATATAACCCAATAAGTGTTTTCCTAATAAGGTTTCCAAATACCCAACACTTCTCCCACTTTATTTTTTTCCAATGAAGAAACAGTACCATTATCCTTCAAACTCAACTTATTACAGGGTGGTTAAAAACTAAACATAGCCATTGGAAACTAATAAATTTATGTCAAGTAATCCTGAATCACATAAAAAAAACAAAATAAAACTACATAATCATTACATTTTCAAAGATTAAAGCGATCTGAAGGCTTCACAGTTCTCCCCGATCGCCTCGGAACAGGAGTCTGCCTCAGATCCTGAGGGCGGGAGAGCAGGAGGGCAGTGACACCCTATCGGGGGACTTGAAATCATCTTTTGCCTGATTCCCTAGCTGATCATCAGGGAAATCATTTACATCTACTACTTCATGGCGGGAAATTTTCTCCCAGGGCACCACCCTGCAGCACCTGTGTCATCCACCCTTACCGGAAAATTTACACCCTCTATTGGTACCTTAGTGCTATAAGCATCCACATCATCATCTTGACCTGGAGAGACTAAGTACCTGTGCATGATTTGGTCTGCATGCCTCTTCCAAACAATGTTACCAAAATCTTGTACACAAAATTGTAATTATCCTAGCACCTCCAAAAACTTTTTCCCGTCACCCAAGAATCTCTTTTTCCATAGTTCTTCCCCAAAGACAGCATCACCAACCTTTAAGAGTTTACTTTCATCACAGAAAACCTTATCCCTCAGCTGAACTAATGTTTTGTCTTTTGATGGCGCTTGCTTAACTGACTCAATGGTTATCTTAAAATTTTCTGGTGAACATCAACTCAGCTGGTGACTTGCCATTTGCTGAGTGGATTGTCTTTCTCTGATTATACAAATCTACAGACTCTAGTATCTAAGCTGTCGTTACGGAATTTCCTCAATCCCTTTCCCTTTAAGGTTCGTACTGCTCTTTCGCCTGTCCATTAGTTGAAGGGTTATATGGAGCAGGGGTTACATGCTTGACACCATTCTTCTTAAAAAAAAGCTGCATCTCTTGGGATACAAAATAAGGAGCATTGTCTGAGACAATTACATCAGGCAATCCAAAATTACAAAAAGACTTTCCCGAGCAAGTCAATAGTAGCAGTAGAAGTTATGGAATTAGTTACATGAACATCCAGGAATTTTGTTAAAGAATCTACTATCACAAGAAAATAACTCATTGTCCAGGGGACCCGCATAATCTATATAGGCCTCTTCCATTGCGAAATTTCAGGAACCAGTTCACGGGAAAACCCAAGAAAATCAAGCGTTCCATTTTTCGCACGAAAACCTGGGTCCGAGGCGAACGGCGCGTAGTGACTCAGCAAAACCCTTGAACTTTCTCTACCCACATTGGGAGGTCGGTAGAAAATCAGTAAGAGTTTTTTTAGTTCATAAACAAACAATGGCTGACTTGGGCCCCCTTTTTCATCTTTTGGAAAGGGTTTCCGCATGCACGAGTCGGAGATGATGTCAGACCAGGCCTTACAAGGGGCACTGGTTACAGGAACTACCCACACGTGAGGCCTCGGGGCCTCTTGTAGCTTCCTTATTTTTTTTGTTCTTTGTTCGGTGGAGGAAAGCGGCCCCGCGATCTTAATTTGATGACCCCTTTTACACCAGCTATTACCAAATTTTTTTTTTGTTTGTTTTTTAAGCAACGGGTCAGTGTACCCAAAAAATTGGGTAGCACCCCGAGCGAGTATCTCCTCTCTTTCCTCTCTTCTCTTCTCTCTCTCTCCCCTCTCTCTCTCTCCTCTCTCTCTCTCTGTCTCTTCTTTTCCCCTTCTCTCTCTCTCTCTTCCTCCTCTCTCCTCTTCCCTCTCCCCCTCTCCTCTCCTCTCGCTCTCTCTCCTCTTTTTTACTCTCTCTCCTCTCTCTCTCTCTCTCTCTCTCTCCTTCCCTTTTCTCCCCCTCTCTCTCTCTCCCCCCCTTTTTTTTTTTTTGTGCCCGATCCCAGGCCTCCCGATGTCCTTCCAGTAGGGGAAAGGAACCGGAGTTTTGGGGTTTTCCTTGGGAGGCCACAGACCAGATCTTGGGGCCCAAGGGAAAAAGACACACTGGGTCGGGGGGAAAACCACCCACCCCTTGAGTTCCGCTAGGGACATATGCCCCTTTTTTAAGAGGCCCTTTATAATTTTTACACATTATTTTATCAATTTGCTGATAAACCAGCACACGCCGGGCCACCCTCACTGTTCCTCACATCTTACAACCTTCTTGGTCCGTGGACCCAAATTCATCTCAAATCTAAAAAAAATTATAAACTGTAAACTTAATAAAAAGGGTCTTAAAGAAAATTTAAATAAACTGTAATCCTAACTAATGCTAATAATTAGATTTTCACAGAAGACTAATAATACAGTGACAAAAATTAAGGCATTTAAACCAATAGGGGACTTGGTCGGCTAAAGGGTTCAGCTTGACTCCTTTACCCCATCGACTGTATTACTTCTTTTAATTATGTTTTTGTCAAGAAATATAAATTTATTTCCATGTACTAACTTTTACTAAAAAAGGTCCTAAATTTAAAACACAACTTATTTTGGCGTTCGGGAGAACGTTTCATAACAAAATCACTTGGAAATTGTAAAAGGACAACCCTTTACCAGCTGTCTACGCTCATCTCCTGACGAGAAGCCTTAAGTTTCCCCTCGAACCGTTGTGAATGATCTAAAAGGGATCTAAGTTGAATTTTGGGGGCAAATGTCCACTGGAAGACGGGGAGGGGAGATTGCAAAAGCACTTTAAAAGATAATCGCTTTCGACACCATAAAATAAATGTGAAGTTTTCCTGAGGGGAAATTTTTACTGAGCCTTTTTATCCGCCGCTACATGAGGAGCCAGTCCCCCCAAGAGTCATGAAACTCGCCAGCATAATGGCAAAGGATTTCAAGATCTTCTTTTTTCCCCTTTAAAAACAGCCCATTGCTCCAGGGTGAAAAGCAGTAATAAAAAAGTTTCTTGTTTTGGAACTGCTCAAAAATTTATAAAAAATTTTTAATTAGCAAATTCGGGCCCATTATCTAAATGAGCATCTAGGGATTGTATGAGACAAATTAAATTTGAAATAGGCATGAGCAAATTATAGAAACTTGTTGGGGAAAGGGGGACTAAATCAAAAAAACGGTAAAGGACCCACAATACCAAACATATGGTACCCTTGATGACTTCGGGGAAAGCTGCAATAAGTCGATGCCTACGGTGTCAAAAAAACGCTCGGGGTAAAGGTATTCAAGGATAGGGCAGTTTCGTTTACCCTTGGTTTGTGCACATGAACCATTGTGTTACTTTTTTCGCATCGATGGGGCATGGAAACCAAAAAATTTACGACGTGCAGGGGAAAAAGTTCTGTCTCCATGGATGCCCTGCTTGAGGCATTCGTGAATGATTTTTAAAGCCTTTCCCCACTAGACTGGGGGAATAACTATTGATAACCGTTTCTCGTCCATAGAAAATTACGACAAAGAACTTTTCAACTATAAAACTGTAAAAGTGGAACTACAATTTAGGGAAAAAAGATTCATCCCCAACTCTGGGCAAAAAAACCCTTTTGCCCACACGGGGATCTTGACTTTGAGCATTTGAAAAGTCTTGTGAGAAAAATTTAAGTGTCTGAGAGCACTGCAAACTGGAATGTTGGGGGAAAGTGCGTCTGCAACATGTTTTTTTATCACAGGTAAATTTTTGATAGTAGGATAAAATTCCTGAATAGTGATGAATCCCGAGCCACACGGCACAGAGTTTTTCCCTTTTAAAGAGATGCGCACTGCAGTGTGACGGTAAACTGAAAGGGGATAACCTAGTAATTTCCCTTAAAGGTTTTAGGGGGCCACACCACAGCAAGAGCTTCAAGGGGGTTACTAGCCCGTGACCTACATCATTAAGCACTTACTGGCATATGCAACAACTGGGGGCGTTTCCCTTCAAGTTTGCTCAAGCTGCAACCAACGCTAGTGCCGAAGATCTGTCACAAGAGTAAAAGGGCATATGGTATCAGGAAATTTAAGTTTTGGTGATGTGTAAAGCCTGCTTCAAAGTATAAAACTTTGTTGTTGGGGCCATTCCAAGGAAAAGGGAAAACGCCCTTTTTTTCAAAAGGTGTCGAGGACTACAATGAAGCATAGTTCTTTACAAAAGCACGATAAAACCCGACAACCCAAGGAAGACCTCCCTTTTTTCAGGGGGTGAAGGGTTGGGAAATTCTTATGCTTTGTTTTACAATCCAACGTGTGGATTCCTCCTTGTCGACAGCATGGAAAAAATCAAGCGTGACTTGAGAAAACTGCTTTTGCGCACTTTAGTTTAAGGCACCTCGTAAGTTTCTAAAACAGGGGAAATTTTCTAAAGGACTGGAAAAATCGGGAGACAATGGGTCGCCCATGTAGACTAAAAAACCACATATAATTTCCGTAAAACAGTTGTTTCCTAGACGTTGGCATGTAGGAGGTGATTTTTCCTCAAAACCCATGGGCATCTCACCATTCATAATACTTATTTGTTCAAAGGCATTTATTTCCCCGAATTTCTCTTCTAAGGAAATCTGCCAAAACCGCTTGGGGCCAAACGGGAAAAAGGGACTGATTATCCTTCCCTAAACGCAAAAGGGCTCTCAAAACAGGGAGGGATAATAACCCGGGACTTAATTTTAACTTTCCCGAATCTAGCACAGGCCGGTAGTACCTCACTTTTTTTCAAACCCAATAACAAAGGGGGTTCCAAGGAAATAAGACTCCTTATTATTCCTTCATACCCAAAATGTCCGTTATCTGCCCGTACCACAGCTCTTTGGCTATGGGCATCGATAAAACGGTACATAAAAAGGTGTGCTCAGGGGTAACACAACGTTATGGTGATTTTGTCTGTTACTCCCAGGGGTTCCCCCGGGAAAGGGAAGAGCAGGCCGTGTGTCGCAAGCAACGCGAAATCGGCTTGCCTCCCGGAAAAAAACCAAAACCTGTACTAAAGGGGTTTAAGCTTGACTATGTTGCCTGGTCCCCCCTAACATTCGTCTCCGTAAGGGACTGCCAAAACGTGTGAAGGTCCATTAAGGTAACTATTTTTACTTTCAAAGGCCCTAAAAAAAACATTTTTAAGTGTTATAGGGGACCCTTAACATTTTGCAACTCGTACTTTTGTGATCAACACTACCGCGAAAACGTTTTCCCCCCAAGCGCCCCGACTTACACGGATAGGGGGGTAAAAACACCAGATAACTGCCGCGGAGCCTCTTGTACTCTCACCACGAGTCAACAGAACATGTGGAGTCAATATATTGGTCTCCCTGACAAATCAAACTACAAGCCGGCAGGGGGGGAAATGAACGTTTCGTTTTTCCCCCTAAGAAGCCCTCAGGCTTAAAATAGCAAAAACGGGTTGCTGGTCACTGTTTTTGGAAAAATCATAATTTATCAAGCATGGGGCTGGACTTGCCATTGGGGGAAGAGAACGCCATTTAATGAAATTGCCTGGTGCTGTGGAATTACATCAAAGTATGATGCAATGTTTCTAGGCCCAAAAACCATCACATTTTAAGCAAAATGTGGTGTTATATAAAATGTATGTTTAAGACTTTGGAGTTAGGGGCAAAAAGGGATAGAGGGAAGGGGCCCAGGCCCCCTCACCCCTAGTGGAAAACCCCCCTTTAACACTTTGTAGAGTGGCTGTAAAGGTAACAAGGGAAAAATTTTATAACTTTTTTAAATTTACATAAGCACCTCACTGAGAAATTACATGAAAACCTGTGTCCACCCCAAAAGCAAAAGAACTGTCTCGAGTGAAAAACTGAATTGTACCCTAGAAAACAAGAGCAATAATAGAAGGGACTTGAAAAGCTGTGTCTGTGATTTGTGTCGAAAATAATCTGGGTTTCTTTGAACCCGGCGAGAATCTTCCCCCCAACTGATGAACCTACCCATTAGTACGTCACCCTCTGAGCGCCTTTTAGCCTCAGAATCAAAAAAGCTTTCCCCTGTTGAATGATTTCCCCGCTCGTGAAAAAAAATTCGCAATATTTCGGAGGAGGGCGAAAAAAGCATACGAGGCTGTTGTGGCCTTGCAGGAGATGCAAAACGGGGTGGGGGTTAGGGGGCAAGTATTGTCTTTGCTGAACAATCTGCATATTCACCTTTCTACGACTTCATCTCCCTTCTTTTTCGATAGCAGTAATTATCAAATGACCTTTCTTTTCCGCAAAAAGCCTGCTTTTGGGGCACGAGTGAAAAAAAATGGAGGGGGAAGAGTGGTGGAGGGGGAGGGAAGGATGATGAATTTGAGGTTCCCCTTTACACCGGGCCACCGGGCTAGTTTGTTTAAAATGGACTTTTAGGCATCCACGTAGCCGTTAGTATTTTCGTAGAAAAATTTTAGAAGGTTATAACCCGGTTAAAATCAAGAGATGAAGCGATACACGCTCTTGTGGAGTCAAAAAAGGGGAGTAAACTAAATTCTAGAATCGTTTAAATTCTCCACTGTCAAATTTCTCATCTTTAAACCATAAGCAAGGTTTTAAAGGGTTCCATTTCTTCTGAGGCAAATTTGCAGCACGTGCCTGACCTCTAACCTGCCAGCACTACCCAACTGTGTGGTCAATGCTTAGCATAAGTAAAAGACCTTGAAAAAATCATTATGTTGGCCAACTAAAAAATTTTCAAAAGTTCCTACGAAATCATATAATCATAATTGTGGTCTTCCCATCAAAAAACCCGAACACACATCATTTTACTGGCAATGATCCTGGTTTCAATTGTGACCCAACAAAAGAAAACTTTTCATTTCCTGAGGCAACATTACTGTTTTTGCATTATATCCTCGCACTGCTGCAGAAACGACAATGCAGAGCGTGTCTCATCCTCACCTGAGAATCTAGTGATTGAAGAATCTTGATGTAACAATTTAATGGTTGGAACAGTTGGAGAAGACATATTGGCTACAGTAAATGTGGTAGGAGTAATGTTAGCAGCAGTAGTAGTAGTAGTAGTAGTAGTAGAAATGGTGGTATGAGGCTGTGTTGAGACAATACTAGACTCTACTTGTTCTGGTGGCGACATGTGTAATGAATAATATTTACCATTTCTCAATGACATTGACTATACAAAAAAGAAATTAGCATAGATGACATCAGAAACTACACCGAAGTCAGCCCACACAAGTGATAACACAAGTTACAGCTTACACAAGCTGAACGCACTCTTTAAAAATGTTATGGCATATACGCGAAATTTATGTAAGTTCAGAAAAACTAACAGTCAAAATAGAGGAGTTACCCCTATAATGTTATCAAAGAAAACACGCTCGAAATGAAAACGCTACGTTTTAGGGCTAACTGAGCCAAAAAAACTTATAAATAGAAAAAATTACTACCAAACTTTCACTTGTACACTTAATCACAAAAAATACTCGCTTACTACACACTACTGTTATATACTATATATGTCTGTATTGTCTGTGTTTCACTGAACAAGATATTATGTCACAAAGTATAACTCTTACCTTTATGGCAACATTGCACACAAATTCAACACTTTGGCGATTGCTGGTAACTCTCCACCCCTTCCGAGCACCTCTCGACCACTCAGGGCACGATGCCTTGAAAGCCCGCGAAACACTTGATGCCGGAGCCAATAATACTTCAAGAAACCTGTGACGTATTTTCTGAGCCACTCACACTCACAATAAACCCGTGACGTCACTGAAGCAACGAATCAGACACAAGGATTGCTCTTACGTCACTACATCTAGGCGCGAAACGCGCTCCTTCCCCAGATCACAAAGGATCACAAAGGAAAGAAAAAATGTACACTGGCCACTTCTAACACTTCCTACTACCTAATAAACTGGGTACAGTACTCACAGTAGCGAAGGTACTTATCTGGCAGTGAAGTACACTGAGGAATGAGGAATCCTTAGGGGTGAGAGGATCCTTATGAAGGAGGGACTGTGACGAGACTCCTGCCTGCAGTCGACAATCCCACGAGACGTCCTGTGGGATGACGGTTATCCTTGTTTTGCACCCCTTGTAGGTACAAGTTGAAGATAGCGTAGAGGAATAATCCACTTGAAGACGTGTAGAGACAGCTAGGTGTAGTAATCCTCAGAAGTCGTGCAGATAAGCGAAGTGAAAGACACCCCGCGGCTTACAACACACCTCACAACACCGCCATTTTTCACATCACTGCCTGTCGTCGACGTAAAGTCCTTTTACAGTCCAAAGACAGCTTAAACGAGGCAGAAGACCACACTGGAAACACTGCTCACTGTCACTAAGCTACACCAACCACACTTTAGGCATCAGCAGCCTTTCAAAAAGGTGGCGGATTAGCAGGAAGCGGCTGAGAACGGCCAAAAACAGTTAGGGCTTTCCCGCCAACCAGCTTTTCATTCTTGCGATATTTCCTCCTGTAGAGGCTCTTCGAAGGCTTGGGGTCTTGTAACCGCTGCCATTATGATGTGCCCGCCTCCCTAGGACCTCTCAATGTCTCTTCCAGTAGGGGGAAGTGGGTGGGCACTGGTTGAGGAAAGCGGTCCCGCGAGAGATGAGAGAGAGAGAGAGAAAGGAGAGGGAAAAGGAGAGAGAGAGAGAGAGAGAGGAGAGAGGGAGAGAGAGAGAGAGAGAGAGAGAGAGAGAGAGAGAGAGAGAGAGAGAGAGAGAGAGAGAGAGAGAGAGAGAGAGAGAGAGAGAGAGAGAGAGGAGAGAGAGAGAGAGAGAGAGGAGAGAGAGAGAGAGAGAGAGAGATGAGAGAGAGAGAGAGAGAGAGAGAGAGAGAGAGAGAGAGAGAGAGAGAGAGAGAGAGAGAGAGAGAGAGAGAGAGAGAGAGAGAGAGAGAGAGAGAGAGAGAGAGAGAGAGAGAGAGAGAGAGAGAGAGAGAGAGAGAGAGAGAGAGAGAGAGAGAGAGAAAGAGAGAAACTTGCTGGGTTGAACCCAACCCTGAACTGAAAGAACTGGTTCCTGGAAGTTGGGCACAAATGGAAGAGGCCTTACGAAGCCTAGACCATGGTGAACCTGCACTGGGCCAGGAAAGAACTGGCTTGGCTGAGGCACTGAAATTCTTGAAACAAATATCACAACATTTAGTTACTTCCTCAATATCTTGATCCATTCTTGGCCACCAAACCCAATTTCTTGCCTCAGCTTTCATAGCATTGGTGCGATTATGACCAACATGCAAATGTTCAAGTACCTTGCAACGAAGATCCACTGGTACTAGCACTCTATTCCGATACATAATAACATCATCATACAGGCTCAGGTCAGATTTCACTGTGCCATAATCCGCTAATAGAGGCTTAATTTCATTACTCCAACCAAACCTTAGACAACTCATCAACTGACTAAGCACTGGGTCCCTCTTGGTCAGGTTTCTGATGGCATGAAAAGAAATATCCTCAAAATCCAGTGATTCTACTAATTTTACATACTCTGCAGGAATACTGGACTCAAAATCATCCTCAACTGGTAGTCTACTTAAGGCATGGGCCAATATATTGTCCTTCCCTGCCTTGTGCACTAGATCATAATCATAATGGGACAACACAGTGCCCATCGCTGTATTCTAGAATTTGCATTGCAAGAAACAGGCCCTTCTTTTCCGAACAATCCAATTAAGGGCTTATGGTCTGTCCTAGCAACAAAATGTCTTCCAAGCAAAAAATGCCTAAATCTTTTAAGAGCAAACACTAGAGCCAGACCT
Source organism: Chionoecetes opilio (assembly GCA_016584305.1). NCBI lineage: Eukaryota > Metazoa > Arthropoda > Malacostraca > Decapoda > Majidae > Chionoecetes > Chionoecetes opilio. Next base: position 45,604 of record JACEEZ010005552.1, on the reverse strand, counting down.
TCCCTATCAATTTGAGAATAATTCTTCTCAGCTGATGACAACTTTTTGCTAGCAAAATACACTGGCTTCTCTATACCCTGTTTGTTCTGTAAGAGAACACAACCCACACCTGCAGGAGATGAATCCACTTCCACAATAAAGGAAGATTCTCCATCAAAGCTAGTTAACAGTGTAGAATTCCTTACATCATCCTTGATACTCTGGAAAGCTCTCTCCTCCACATCAGTCCATCGAAATTTAGCTCCCTTCTTCAATAAATCATACAATGGTGACAACTTGGATATGAAAATTTCTTAACAAACTTACAATAGTAGGTAATCATGCCTAGAAAGGAGTGCACTTCAGCTGCACAAGTTGGAGCAGGAGAATTCACAATAGCTTTTAATTTCTCAGGGGAAGGCGTGATTCCTTCACCTGAGATATGGTAGCCTAGGTAATCCATGGACCCTGCATGCCAATACTGATTTACTCTTATTAATTTTGTGAGGTATGGTTCAAAATACGTATTAATGTTTCGAATATTCCACCCTGTTAACTCCTTACGTGCTTTGTTAATCGTGGGTGAGATATCGAACACGGTTTCGGGACGTGTTCTTACCCCAATAAAAACCACGCTCCGCCTACACTGCGGCAGACTCTCTTCTCCGACCTCGTAGTTCACGTGAGTGTGTGTTTTGTCCTCTCTCCTTCTCCTCCAGCAGTATGTAGTAGCTTGTAAGTAAGTTTCTGAGAGCAACGTTTAGTTCTAGTGTTAAGTTTGGGTTTTATGTCTGGTGTTAATTTTGTTACGTTGTTTCTCCGTGTGATTATCATTATCATATATGTGTTACCAGTGTTGTGTCAGAATGACTAGTGAGGGAAAAGTCTATCTGAGGATTGCGAAAAAAGAACCGGGAATTCTTCTCATTATCCACTCTTGTGTTTGTTTTTTGGGTTTTTCAACAGTTAAGATTAAATATTAGTCTGTAACCATTCAAGTGTTTTGTTGACGACCTCTTGCTGTTTTGTGTGTGAGTATTGTCACGTTCGTAACAATCTTGACATTATGGTCTCGTAGAATCTGGAGTACTTTCAGTAGTCTCTCATCATGCTCATCTTTATTTTCACCACAAATGATGATATCATCTAAGTAGGCGGCTACACCTTCCATCTGTGCAAACAACTGTGATACAAACTTCTGAAAAATCCCTGGCGATGATGAAAGACCAAAAGGTAATCTTTTGTATCTAAATAGTCCTTTAAGAGTATTAATCACCAAAAAATCCTGACTTTTCTCATCAACTGGTATTTGCAAGTAAGCATTGTGAAGATCAATTTTAGAAAACACCTTACATTTACCAATCACTGACAGCAATTCTTCAATCTTTGGTATTGGATATCTGTCACATTGAATTTGTTTGTTAAGCTCCTTAAAATCTCCACAAATCCGTATTGATTTTTTGTCAGCCTTCAACACTGGTACAGCCCATTTCATTCACTACAAGAAACAGGCTCAAGTACATCTTCTTCCAGAAGCTTATCTAAAGCATCTTCGACCATCTGTCTGCAATAATAGGGAACAGTAGGCTACGGGCTTTTACAAACCTTGGAGAAGCATCTGGCTTGACATGAATCTTTGCTACGATGCTGGAGATGGGCTTGCCATCATCAACACAATACTTATCCAATAAACCTTCTGTATCTACAATTTGATTTACTCTGGAACTTTCATCTAGTCCAGCTAGAGAAATGCCAACCTTACTCATGATCGAGGTCCTTGCCACACAAATTGTTATTTGAGGAATCTACAACATAGAAGGAATGGGCACTCTCCCAATCATTATATCTGACTGATGCAGCTGTTTTACCATTCACTTGAATAGCAGAGTTATCATAAGTATTTAATCTTTTCCTGGATGGATCAACCCGAAGCTGTAACAATTTAACCTAGTGACGGGACAAGGTAGAAACGGATGCACCAGTGTCAATCTCAAAGGGTACTGGTCTTCCATTTATCTCAAAATTGAACTCCTCTGCCTTCACTGCATATATTTTTCCCTCACTGATGACAAATTACATAAAAAACATATAAGAACATAAGAAAATAAGGAAGCTACAAGAGGCCGCGAGGCCTATACATGGTAGTTCCTGTCACCTAACACTACCTACATCCACCTTTCTTCCCCATCCATGAACCTATCCAGCCCCTCTTTAAAGCTCCCTAATGACTCCGCACTAACTACCTGTCTACTGAGACTATTCCATTCATTCACCACCCTATTTGTGAACCAGTTTTTCCCTATTTCCTTTCTAAATCTACGCTTTTCCAGCTTGAATCCGTTACTTCTTGTTCTACCCTGGTTAAAAGCCGTAAGAACTTTTCCTACCTCTCCTTTATTAAATCCCTTTATCCACTTAAAAACTTCTATCAGATCGCCCCTTACTCTGCGTCTCTCGAGTGAGTGTAATTTTAATAACTTCAATCTCTTCTCATAACTAAAGTTACGCATCCCTTGTATCATTTTGGTTATCCTTCTCTGCACTGTTTCTAACAAGGCTATATCCATCATGTAATATGGAGACCAAAACTGAACCGCATAGTCTAGGTGAGGCCTGACTAGAGCCAGATAAAGCTTTAGAATAACTTCCGCACTTCTACTTTTAACACTTCTGGTAATGAATCCTAATACCCTATTAGCTGTATTTCTGGCCTCAATACATTGTTTCCTAGGTCGGAGGCTCACCCTCACTCCAAGATTTTTTTCACCTTCTGATCTTTTCAGCGATACATTGCTTATGGTGTATCTATTACCATCTCCTTCTTCTTCTGTACTAGCCTGCTCGTCTGGTTCACCCAAAACCTTAACATAATGTGACTGCCATTTCCTTCTCTGGAACTCACTCTTGCTTTTACCACTGTTAGCTCCTGGTCTACCTTGACTTTTATCATCACCTGGGCCTTCCATCATCATCGCAGTACAAACTCGTTTCAAGTGCCCCTTCTTCTTACATCTATTACATGTTAAGTCCTTAAACCGACACTTATCACTGTCATGAGGAAAACCATAATGCCTATAACAGTTTTTCTTAGATAAGACACTGAATGCTTTCATGGGAACTGTTTCACTCCTTTCACTCACAAAAGCCTTTTCTAGGGTAAGGATCCTTTCTACAATCTTAGCAGAAGCCATCTTCTGCAAGTCTATATTTTCTGCAACTAAATTTGGAAAATATACTTCATGTTCAACAGCCATAAACAACTGATCCTTAACCCGTTGATCAAATTGTTCTCCAAAGTTACAGTCTTTCGCTAAAGCCTTGAGATCAGCATACAGTAAATTCATAGTTTCACCCATCCTCTTCTTTATCTGCTGGAACGCCAGCAAACTACGATGATACAATGGCTTTACATCATAATGCCCCTTCAGAGCTGCTACTAAATCATCATAAGACTTGGTGTGAGGTAAATCTGGTGCACAAAGGTTATTCAAAACACTGTATGTCTCCGTGCCAAAATGACACCAACCAACCATTCTTCCTCTTATCTTCCTCCGTAATTCCTACCCAGCTAACCACCACCGACGGGCCTACGTAGGCTGTAGAGCGGCGAACGGCGGTCGCCGGCGGCAAATTTACCTCCGTCAGCCCTCCGGAGGGCCGCTGGTGTATTTTCAGACGGGAAAATTTACTATGTTGAAAATTAATGTACAGAATTTCAAGAATTGAATATTTCTATGTGTAAACATTTTGAAATAACAGTTATATGATTATCTTGATGTAGTATTACATCAGTCGTAACAAGCAGCGGCAACTTGACGTCAATCCTCCGGAGGCCCGCTGGTACGTATTTGTAAGTGGGAAATATTCATTTCATATTATATAATATTAACTCAGTAATATACATAGTATCTCAATGTCGGTACCATCACTATTATTAGGCCTGTTCAAACTATTAAAAATTGTTATAGAAGTTTTTATGATAGTTTATAGAAATTATCATATATCAGTTTATTTCAAATATTTCCAACTTAATCAGGAACACCCAGAGATACATAGAAATAAAGATGAGATACGTACATAGGAAGGAGTTTACATGGAAAAACGTTATTAGTTAGTCTATGTGTGTAGCTAGTATCATATAAAATTAACATTTGAGTAACGCGGCGAAGATTATTACGGGATAACACAAGGTCATATTTTCCCTTATTTTAATAACTTCCAACATATTATCAACACATCAATACACAACGGTACACCTAATAAGGAATATGTAGATGATGGAGAATTAACATGGATAATATCATGATTTAGAATAGAATATTATTTGAAATAATTTCCCAGCTACCAATGCACTAAACTGCCAGACGTACGAGAGCCATTACAAAGGGTTAAAAACCCACAAAAGGCCTAAATTGTCACCCTTAACCAGTCGATAACATAATGACAACTTAGTTATAACTTGTTTTTGCTCCTTCATCATATCGAAATAGACTGAATAATATAAATAATTGCAGTACGACACATTTTCTTAGGAATTCCTCGGCAGCGTTGTGTCAGTGAGTGAAGTCACTGAAATCAGTTAGTGAGAAAACGCACAAGTGGGTGGATGTAGTTATGTGGTTCGCCGCAACCAATATCCTTCTACATGGCTGTACAGTGTTCCACGTACACCAGCATGTAAACCCAATAACGAAAATGTTTTTGTACTTATGAAATAAACAATGTCCGTAGCAATTATGATCTCCTTTTCATCGTATTACTGGATAACGACATAGAAATATTTATGGGTATACTTTCTAAGTATATTGCAGATATAGTAATGTTTTTATAAGTGTTGAACAGCCCATCCATTAGTCTATTAATCGGCTAATGGGTTGTGCAACACCCCTTAAAACATTACTATATCTGCAATATACTTAGAAAGTATAACCATAAATATTCCTCAATCAGTTAATATAACAGCGGCTAATGGTCATATGCCCTACTATACGGCGGGGCGCTGGGAGCGGCCCGCCGGTGAGCCTCTGAGCAAATTCCCAGCGGCCCTACGTTGTACACTTCCGTCGGGCCGCCGGTAAGACATACGGAGGGCCTCTGGAGGCCCTCCGTCTTTGTGTTTGTTGGGTAGGTGAGCAAAATGAGCCTCTAACAGGCTCGGCCACAGCTCCAGGGAAATCTTGGAGGCGTCAAAGGAGTCAATCTTAACCTGTGAGGCCATAACGAAATCCAGGCAGCTACCAGAAGCATAGAACAAACTTGTCAGCCTCACCCAGGGTCAGGATGAGTGGCACCCTCACGCCTGCAGACGCCACAAAAGCACGTCCATCTCAGTGATGATCTCACAGCTTGCCAGGACCCGGCTTGACACGCCTTCTGGGAAACTCACGTCAATCTTGCCCTCTCCTCTACCCGCTCTGGTCAATTCCATCCTCGTCGCCAATTGTTGCAGCTTGGGCAAGAAAAGGCCAAATAAACGCCAGACTCCCAGCTTGTTCTTTATTGTCCGATGCCGCCAAAAACATAAAACCTTTGACATCAACAATACGGTATAGATGCTCAGACAAATATAGCGCCCCCCTTGATAGCTTTGATGTTAACTCGAAGGGCTCCACAATCCTGGCTATTACGCTGCCACCACCCACAATAAGTGGGGGAAAAAATAAAAGATTAAGAGAATATGTGAGTATTACTGGGTCTGAATAAGCAACTCGTTAACAGGATTTCAGTATATTATCATCTACTGATTGGCCAGCATTCACTTCCCTACTTAACCTAAGGTTTTACAACAAATAAATAACTGTAATAATGTGAACATCGACACGACGCGACTCTCAGCTCGTGTTTAACCAAAACCCAATAACTCCTTCACCCCACTGTCACTGTGTAACTTCCCGTCACACTGAATCACTGTGTAACTTCCCGTCACACTGAATCACTGTGTAACTTAACCTAAGGTTTTACAACAAATAAATAACTGTATAATGTGAACATCGACACGACGCGGCTCTCAGCTCGTGTTTAACCAAAACCCAATAACTCCTTCACCCCACTGTCACTGTGTAACTTCCCGTCACACTGAATCACTGTGTAACTTCCTATACACACACACTCCAGCTATGAAACATGGCCTTAGCTGTATCCATTGGTGTGTCCAGGGTCATCCACTCAGCTCACGTTGACCCCGTCCGCTCCCACAGCTGCTCACACAGTCAGCTCCACCCCGCTCCCAAAACCCTATAAATAACATATATCAATGAGCATTCAAGCTATAACAGATAAATAATCAATCCCCCCTACATCCCCACCAATACACTTCCCCGCACACACCTTTAACAGGGTTAATAGCCACAACTCCCCCACACGTACTACCAGCTGGAGACGTGGATAGAGAGAGAGCTAATATGGCTACCTTCCTCCCTGTTCGCCTTGCCCGCCTGACGTCACCAGCGATCGCAGGCACAAAAGTATTGTCGGAAACTATATCTAGTGATTAAGAACTGAGGAGTGAAGGAAAATGACGAGCATTTAATTACTCGACATTTATATATTACTTTATCCCCCCTACTCAACGTAAACTCTTCGTCAATCATGAGTCAAAAGGTTTAACCCATTTTCTCGCGTTACATGGCTTCTTCCCCCCCCCAAAAAATGTCCTTGTTCCTCAGTCCTTCATCACGCATCCTACCAGCTTTCTAACTAAGTATATAAAAAAAAAAAATAACATATACTCAACACCAAATCATGACTCCTCTTCTTTTTAAATTCACATAGGGTCTTCTATCCACCACAAACAAATATACTTAAGCTGGACAATACAATTCTTCCAATGAACTTTACAAGCACAATAATTAAATAGTAATGCATTCTTAACTTCTTCACCTCCCTCACCAAGAGCAGATTTAACCAGTTTGGGGAATACATAATTAATGTAATGACTTTACTCCCTTGAAATGAGAACCTTCTCACTTCCTCTCTTATTTGTCTAGGCCGAAGCCATATAGAGTCACGACTGGACTCATCCCTCTAGTCTGTAATGGTTATTCTTTTACCCCACTAAACCTAGGCATAGGCGCGTAGGGAGAAATCACGACCGGATTTACTCCATACCCTCTGTAACTTGGGATAAGGCTCACCTCCTTATTGAGGCATACATACTCCTGCGTCAATCACCAGACTGAGCAAAGCTCAGAGCCAAGTACATCCTCGGGTCTAACGACATCCTTTGCGGGTTTAGTGTTTAGTGCAATCTATGTACACCCTCTAAAGCAAGTTTTCTAACCTTTACAAGTCTTTCTAGGGGACCTTCATCAAAATACCTCTTTCTCTAGAGATGGCTTTTACCATCTGTCATTAACATTCTTCTACGTATCTCCTCACTGGTCTCCTCTCTCTAGGTGGTGGTTGTTCAAGTTCTTCCTCAACTATTATTATTTCTGCTGGTTCCAACAGCCAGCCATCTTGTCCTATATATTGCTTAATTTATTCGGCCGCTCGTTATACACGTTTGCCGTCAAATATATTTTCTAACACATATGCACCACCATCTCTCAATACTTCCACTATTTTGTACGGTCCCAACCACTTAACCGAGAGTTTTCTGTTGGTGCCCGGCTCAAAGCGTTCTCTTTTCACCCACGCCAATTCGTCTTTTTCCAACCTCTCATTTTTCCTTTTCACATTAGCTTTCTCCCGCCATGTTCTACTTCTTTCCAAATTTGTTCTCTTGATGATTTCGTGTGCCACTGTTGTTTCCTCCTCTGAGTCAATTTGTGGTAACTTCACACTAATCAACCTTGGAGCGTATCGGGAAAAGAAAGCATAGAAAGGTTGGGTACCCATTGTCTCATGCACTGCACTATTCATCACTCTTTGGGTTTCTAAGAGATAACTGGGCCATCTATTGGGATAACCCTTACACAGATTTGAGAGAATTGTTTTCATTGTTCGGTGCATCCTTTCAGAGATACTATTACCTCGTGGATGATAAGGCGTGGTGTATCCTAACTGTATTTCACATGAATCACACAATTCTTAAAATTGCTGAGACGTAAATTCCTAGCATTATCTAACAACAATGTATGTGGTGCTCCAAATACACTAATATATTCCCTAAAATTCTTAAATACTTCCTCGGTCATCCTAGTTCTTAATTTATAAAACACAGTAAACCTACTATAATGATCCATTATAGTTAATACATAGCGGTATCCGTGGGCTCCCGTTCCCATGTCGGTTATGTCTATGCTTATCCTCTCTAGAGGTTTACTTACTGATGGTAATTCTTGCCATTGTTGTTGGAGTCCACGACTACCCTTATGCTGTTGACAGGTTAAACAGCTCCTCACATATTCTCTCACATCCGTTTTCAAGTTGGGCCAATAAAAATATCCTTCTGCTCTACTTATTGACTTCCTCTGCCCTAAATGACCTGGGCAGACATTCAGAGAGAGTTAAAGGGCACGGTGTTTAGCTTAACTAACTTCCTCTATTTGTACAACCCGGAAGTCGCGGGGATTCTGGTACGAGATATGGGAGTGGCGCTACGGTGTCACTATGGGCTTCGATAGCTGATTGGCTGAGCGAGTACAATTACGTCACAGCCATGCCAGCGAATCACATAGTATTTCTCAAAAAGTTTCAGCCAATCACAAGGCTTCCACGCTCTCAGCTGTGTTTATAAACAAATTCATCATCCACACCAAAATGCTCCACCCTTCTTCCTCCTCCTCCTCCTCCACCTCCTAGCTTCTCCTCCTCCTCTTCCTCCTCCTAACCTTTTCTTATAGCAGCCGGCAGCAGTTGTAGCAGTAGCAGCAGCAACAGTAGTAGCAGCAGCAGCAGCAATAAAATATAAGCCGTGTTTTTGTTGTCCAAGCATCGTCTTAGTACGAAGACCACTCCAATAACACTTGCTGAAATGTGTGTTACACGGCTTATATTTAATTACTGCTGCCACCACCACTACCATCACCGCTGCCACCACTACAACCACCACCAACTGCTATAAGAAAAGGTACTTCTTCCTCCTCCTCCTCCTCCACCTCCTAGCTTCTCCCTCTCCTTCTCCTCCCCCTCTTCCTCGTCCCAACCCCTTCCCACAGCAGCCGGCAGCAGTTACAGTAGCAGCAGCAGAAACAGCAGTAATAAAATATAAGCCGTGTTTTTGTCGTCCAAGCATCGTCTTAGTACGAAGACCACTCCAATAACACTTGCTGAAATGTGTGTTACACGGCTTATATTTTATTACTGCTGCCACCACTACCACTATCACCGCTGCCACTACCACAACTACCACCAACTGCTACAAGAAAAGGCTAGGAGGAGAAGGAGAAGGAGAAGGAATATAATTATGTACCTTGTCTGTGTCGCGGAGCTGTGCGTGGTGGTGTATGGTGTGGTGAGTCATGGTGAGATGCCGCTGTTCGCCACTCGGCCCATCACCCCATAACAAACTCATCACGAGTGGATGGCATTGTAATATGGCCTAATTTCATTTGTATACTTGCCCTGTTCAGTTCTTGAGTCAGAAAACATCATATATACTCAATTTATGATTATTTTTATGTATATTGCGTGCTCTTCAACTGCCTGGAGGCATTTGCCTGTTTTTGACAGCTCAACGTCTTTAAGTACGTCATCAATCTGCCCGCAGAATGCCAAAAGTTGCCCAAAACAGCTGTTGGAAGTCGCTAGGTCGTGAAGACCGGAAGTTAGCCTCTCTGAATGTAGCCCCTGATTCCTTATTATGAATTAATTCCAATGCCGCTTGCTTCAGTTCACTAGGCAAAAATAATAAGTAGTGTACGCTGTTATCTAACTGCTGTTTAGTTAAATATAAAACTCCTTCTTCTATCACAAATTGATCTAAAGTACTTCTGGGGTATTTAGATCTGGGTATTCTACTTCCTTCTAGATACTCTATCATTTCTCTCCATCTGAGGTCCTCTCGTTGCATTACCTTGATTTCTTCTTTAGTTTTTCCTAACCATCTCTCTTCTACTTGACATCGAATGATTCTTACTAGTCTATTAAGCTGGTCTGCTACCGTATTCTTTTTCCCTGCTTTATATTCTATTTGATACCTATAGCCTCTCATTTCTAGGATCCACCTGTTCATCCTAGGTGACTTGGTTCGTTGTTTAAAGACTGACACTAACGGTTGGTGGTCTGTTCTGATGATAACTTTGGTTCCCCACAGGAAATGATGAAACTGTCTGCAAGCTAAAACTATCCCTAGGGCTTCCCTATCTGTTGCTGAGTATCGCGTTTCAACTGGTTTTAATTTTTTGGAAAAGTAAGAGATTACCTGGGCTTTGCCCTGTTCATTATACTGCATCAGTACTGCTCCTACATGAGTTTGACTAGCATCGGTATCCAACACAAAAGGTTTAATGATATTGGCCTTAGTTAAGATGGGAGCACTAGTCAGTTTATCTTTTAGTATCTGAAAGGCATTCTGGCTTTCCTCTGACCATTCGAATGGGTTATCTTTCTTAGTCAAATTAGTGATCGTCACCGCTATTTTAGCGAATCCTTCTATGTACTTCCTATAGAAACCTACCATTCCCAGAAATCTTCTGGTGTCCTTGACATTAGTGGGGCGTTTCATTTTTTTTACGGCTTCTATATTGTCTGGGTTGGACCTTCCTTGTTCACTACGTGTCCCAGAAAACTAACTTTTCTTTGCCCTATTTTACATTTGGTCAGATTTAATTTGACTCCAAATTTAGTCAGATGTTCAAATAACCTATCGATCCTTTCCAACAAGACCTCGTAACTGGGTGCCATCAGGATAATGTCATCCAGATAGTTTTTAAGCCAGTTCTCTTTCAGTAAAGGGGTTAAAATCTGGGCTAATTTGCGAGAGAAAATTGCCGCACTGCAATTCAATCCAAAGGGAAGTCTTTTGAATCTATATAAGGATATTCCTTCACTGAAAGTTGTTAGATCTCTACTACTCTCATCCAACAGTACTTGATAATATGCATCTTTCATATCTAGGGTGGCATAATATTCATAGCCCGCTACCGATACTACTAACTCTTCCAATTTAGGTAGGGGGTGTATATCAGTGGCTAAATGTTGATTCACTTTCCTATAATCCAGACACATCCTTTTTTCCCCATTCGGCTTGTTAACCAGTACTATAGGACTTAACCACGCAGCTGTGGAATTTTCTATTATGTCCTTCTCTTCCATTTCTCTCAACATTTTAGCTATTAGTTCCTTAGCTTTCTCCGGATACCTATATGTGACTCCTCTACACGGTTTTGGATCTAACACCTGAATATGAGCTGGTTCAGTTTTCATGGTGCCTAGTTCTCCTGCATCTAAGATAAATAAGTTATGATGTTGTTTTATTAAGGCGAAAAGATAGTGTCTCTCCTGTCCACTTAGGTGCTTCCAGTCTTCCTTTTCCAGAATAGCCTGTATTCGTTCCTGTCGAGTACCACTACCTTTGCCTAACATCAGTATCGGGTAACATAGCGTTACTCATTCTAGTGATGAGACAACGTGGTCCTGCCGTAACTTGCTGCTCTTTAATTTCTTCTGAGTTTACTACTCTATACTTAGCTAAAACTGTACCAGAACGTAACTTCAACGGTCCATTACTGTTATTAATTATTGGTAGAAAGATAGTTCTTTCTTTAGTAACCTGGACACACATAGGTGCTATATTTTGCACTTGTCTTTTCCTAGGGTCCACCAAGAGAATGGTTCCCTCTATCTCGTCCACTGGTAATTCTAACCATTGAGTTATTTCTGGTCTTATGGTCACGCTTTGCTGTATTCTTATATGACAGCTTGATTTATGCACTTCATATTTGCACTCCTCGCTCTTAACTGCTCTTATGGTGCCGTATCGGTGTTCAACAAAATTCAAGGGGTAAGTTAGGTTAGCCCACATGACTTTTTTTTGTTTGTAATTTATAGTCATTTCTTCTAGTCCTATTTATATTCATCCCTATCAGGGCTTGGGTGGATAAATACTGGTATGGCACTACTAACATTAACACTTCTATTGTTCTATCTGCTCCTAGGGTTATTTTTACTTTTACTTGACCTAAGATTCTCAACTCCTTGCCAGTTATGCCGGTCAAACTAGGGATGTTACTGTGGGTTCTTATTTTAATTTGTAAGTCTAAAGCTGCGCTCTTCTTTATAAGTGAATATTCGCTTCCTGTGTCTACTAAAACTTCCGTGACGTGGTCATTAATGGCTAAGGGGATTATTGGGGATCGATGTTTAACTAGTCACCTGGAGAACCCTTTCCTCCCAGGACAATTTGGACTACCTCTCCTACATCCTACTCTCCAGCAATCGAAACAAGCGTTGCTACCTGGCTTCCTTCTACAGTATGCGGCTGAGTGGTTGTTCATTTAACAATAGGGACAAAATCTCTGGGAACTCCTTCTCCAATCTAAACTGGGTGGCTTCTTTTTTTTTTTTTTTTTTTTTTTTTTACATCACAAGGAACTGGCCAAGGGCACAACAAAAATGGGTAACACAAAGCCCGCTTAGTTGCCAGTCCCTATAAAGAAGACAGTAAGAGAATAAAATAAAAACAGAGGGGTGAGCCAATTTAGTTCGGGAGGTGTCTTGTTACTCTTCTTTTGAAAAGATTTAAGTCATAGGAAAGTGGAAAAATAGAAACAGGAAGAGAGTTCCAGAGTTTACCAGTGAAAGGGATGAAAGAGTAAAGATACTGATTAACTCTTGCATTAGGAAGATGAACAGAATAGGGATGAGAATGAGTAGAAAGTCTTGTGCAGCGAGGTCGCGGGAGAGGTGGAGGCATGCAGTTAGCAAGTTCAGAAGAGCATTGAGCATGAAAATAACGGTAGAAGAGAGCAAGAGAAGCAACATTGCGGCGATGATTTAAAGATTGAAGACAGTCAGTCAGAGGAGAGGAGTTGATGCGACGAAAAGCTTTTGACTCAACCCTGTTTAGGAGAGCTGTATGAGTGGATCCTCCCCAAACATGTGAGACATACTCCATACATGGGCGGATAAGGCCCCTGTAGAGAGCAAGCAATTGGGAGGGAGAAAAAAAAGGACGCAGACGCCACAGGACACTTAACTTCTTAGAAGCTGTTTTAGCAAGAGATGAGATGTGAGATTTCCAGTTCAGATTTTTGGTAAAGGATAGTCCTAGAATGTTCATTGTAGAAGAAGGAGACAGTTGAGTGTCATTGAAGAAGAGGGGATAGTTATCTGGTAGGTTTTGTCGAGTAGATAGGTGAAGAAATTGGGTTTTTGAGGCATTGAACAAAACAAGGTTTGCTTTGCCCCAATCAGAAATTATAGAAAGATCAGAAGTTAGGCGCTCGGTGGCATCTCTCCGTGAATCACTTAGTTCCTGTTGAGTTGGACGTCTAATAAACGACGTTGAAAAATGCAGGGTAGAATCATCAGCGTAGGAGTGGATAGGGCTTTGAGTTAGACTAAGAAGATCATTAATGAATAATAGAAAGAGAGTGGGTGATAGGACAGAACCCTGGGGAACACCACTATTAATAGATTTAGGAGAAGACAGTGTCCGTCTACAGTAGCTGCAATAGAACGGTTTGAAAGGAAACTTAAGATGAAGGTACAGAGAGAAGGATAGAAACCGAATGAGGGTTGTTTGGAAATTAAAGATTTGTGCCAGACTCTATCAAAAGCTTTTGATATGTCAAGGGCAACAGCAAAAGTCTCACCGAAACCCCTAAAGGAGGATGACCAAGATTCAGTTAGGAAAGCTAGAAGATCGCCAGTAGATCGCCCTTTACGGAAACCGTACTGACGATCAGATAGAAGTTTGTGAGCAGATAGATGCTTAAGAATCTTCTTATTAAGTATAGATTCAAAAACTTTAGAAAGGCAGGAAGTCAAAGCTATAGGACGGTAGTTTGAAGGATTAGAACGGTCACCCTTCTTAGGAACCGGTTGGATGTGAGCAAACTTCCAGCAGGAAGAAAAGGTGGAAGTAGATAGACAAAGACGGAAAAGTTTGACCAGGCAAGGTGCAAGCACAGAAGCACCGTTTTTGAGAACAATAGGAGGGACTCCGTCAGGACCGTAAGCTTTCCGAGGATCTAGGCCAGAAAGGGCAAAGAAAACATCATTCCGAAGGATCTTAATGACAGGCATAATATAGTCAGAGGGTGGAGGAGAAGGAGGAACAAGCCCTTCATCAACCAGAGTGGAATTTTTAGCAAATGTTTGAGCGAAGAGTTCATCTTTAGAAGTAGATGAGACAGCTGTGGAGCCATCTGGGTGAAGCATAGGAGGGAAAGATGAAGAAGAAAAATTGTTGGAGATGTTATTAGCTAGATGCCAGAAGTCACGAGAGGGATTTGATTCAGAAAGATTTTGACATTTTCTATGAATGAAAGAGTTTTTGGTGAGTTGAAGTAAAGATTTGGCATGATTACGGGCAGAAATATAAAGGGCATGAGTTTCAGGAGATGAATGCTTACGGTACCGTTTGTGAGCCACCTCTCTATCTCGGACAGCATGAGAACAAGCAGAGCTAAACCAAGGTTGACGGGCTTTAGGATTAGAGAAAGTGTGTGGAATGTACGCCTCCATGCCAGAGACTACGACCTCAGTTATGCGCTCTGCACAAAGAGATGGGTCTCTGACATGGAAGCAGTAATCATTCCATGGAAAATCAGAGTAGTACTGCCTTAGGTCTTCCCACTTAGCTGAGTTGAAGCGAGACCACCGAGAGACAAGGCCTGGTGGATCGCCCGTGACGTCACACCATTCGGATCCCACCCGCTCCTCTCCCCGTACAAGTTTACCTACCTAATATAATGTTTATCAGTATAAAAGATATACTGTTATCTTCGGAAATGTTTGTTCTATAATATTATCAAATAAAAAACCGTAAAACACACAAAGAAAATGCCATTATGAGACTTTCAAGAAATATGCATGAACTTAAACTTTTCGCCATTTAATATTTTGTAAAAAACCTTTTTACATGGAGAATATCAATAGAAGCGGAATTTAATTAGCTTTCCATTGATATATTTCCTTTTCTGATAAATGAATTAGAACCATGCATAAATTAGCGTTAACTAAATAAATAACATCATGAAATCGGGTAATTTACTCGATTTCATGATGTTATTTATTTAGTTAACGCTAATTTATGCATGGTTCTAATTCATTTATCAGAAAAGGAAATATATCAATGGAGAGCTAATTAAATTCCACTTCTATTGATATTCTCCATTTTAAAAAAAAATTCACAATATATTAAATGGCGAAAAGTTTAAGTTCATGCATATTTCTTGAAAGTCTCATAATGGCATTTTTTTAGTGTGTTTTACGGTTTTTTATTTGATAATATTATAGAACAAACATTTCCGAAGATAACAGTATATATTTTATACTGATAAACATATATTAGGTAGGAAATTACCCGATTTCATGATTGTTTATATTTAGTTAACGCTAATTTATGCATGCCGCTAATTCATTTATCACTAAACGAAATATATCAATGGAAAGCTAATTAAACTCCGCTTCTATTGATATTCTCCATTTAAAATGTTTGCGAGCAAAATATTAAATGGCGAAGAGTTTAAGTTAATGCATATTTCTTGAAAGTCTCATAATGGCATTTTCTTTGTGTGTTTTACGGTTTTTTATTTGATAATATTATAGAACAAACATTTCCGAAGATAACAGTATATCTTTTATACTGATAAACATTATATTAGGTAGGTAAACTTGTACGGGGAGCGGAGCGGGTGGTATCCTTATGGTGTGACGTCACGGGCGATCCACCAGGCCTTGTCTCTCGGTGGCCACGGTTGAAGTGCCAGAAGCACCTCCGCTTAGGTGGGTCCCGAGACGGTACCGGAGCGATAGGACAGGTTACAGAAATAAGATTGTGATCGGAGGAACCCAACGGAGATAATAGTTTCACAGAGTAGGCAGAAGGGTTAGTAGTTAGGAAAAGATCAAGAATGTTGGGCGTGTCTCCAAGGCGGTCAGGAATACGGGTAGGGTGCTGCACCAGCTGCTCTAGGTCTTGGAGGATAGAAAAGTTGTAGGCTTGTTCACCAGGTTGGTCAGTGAAAGAAGATGATAGCCAAAGTAAGGAGAAATTAGAGTTTTTCATGGATGAACAATTCCCACTGAGAATTCTGGTCGTTACCTACTCTCAAATCTTGTAATTTCCTCCCCATTCCTTCCATCTGTGCTCGCAGTTCTCTTACTTCTGACTGACTGGCTGACAGTTCCTGTTTATTGGGAGGAATACTCTGGGAAGCGGGTGTTATCTCTGACAGCTGCCGGGTCTGGTTTACCGCGTATATTCTATTTGTGTCTCTTCCTACGGCGATGGCCCTCTCAGTCTCCACTCTCTCTATGAATTTTCTCAGTGGGAATTGTTCATCCATGAAAAACTCTAATTTCTCCTTACTTTGGCTTGGTAATCCTCTCAACATTTTTATTTTTATGATCTTATCCCTACGGGGAATTTCTCCTGGATGTTTTGACTTTGCTTCCAGTATGGCGTATTTGCATTTGAATTTAGTTGCGAAATCTTGAGGATCTTCCAGCCAATCATACTTGACCTCCGAAATGCTGTTAAGGATTCTGTCGACATTATTGTTTGTTAGTTCTTCGCATAACCAATAAGTTAGGGCGTCCCATGATCTAAAATTGACCTGACTGAGGGCAGTCTGTATGTATAATGCTAACTGTGGGTCCACTCTTGCCATAAGGATCCTCTTTCTCTCCTCCCAATCCTCTGAACAACTTTCTACTTGGGAAAGGAAAACTTTCAACCTTCCCTCGGCTTCGATTCCCTGCAAATCAATGAGGTTCAGCATTCGTATATCTCTAGGTTTTATCAATGACCTCACTGGTCTCCTGACTTCCTTCTCCTCTCCCTTATTTCTCAACAATAACTCAAGAGTCTCTTTCGTTCTTTCCACTTCTTGTTCTAATGACTCATCCACTTGAACCGCTCGTATTGTTCTGGACTGGTATCGTCTTTCATGGGTGGTACTACTTCCTCCTTCTTATTCTCCATACTCTTTGCTCCCTTTTGGAGGAAATCCTCCAAATTTTCTATGGAAAAATCAATCAAATCCTCCATCTTGAAAAAAAAAATCCCTTCCGTAACTTTAAAAAAAAAATCTATATGCTCACTATTCCTAACTAGTGTTCACTAACACTAGGTCTAGTGTTGGGCTTTTTACGGTGGCTATTACAGCCACGACAACCCTCAGAAGTTGCTTACTTGCCGGGGCGTCTACAAAGCCTCAACACTGACATCCACTTATTATTATTTCTAAGGTGGGTAACCCGGGCCTCCTAAAGCCTGCACTGCAGCCCATGCCTGATAGTTGTGCATGATTACATTTACGAGCTTCTCATATATAAAGCTCCTGCCCGTCCTGTTAAAGTGCACTCCATCATGCGCTAAGTCTTGTGCATATGGTTTGGCGTTAAAGCTTAATTTCCTATACTGAGATAGTTTCTTGTTCAACTTGTTGTTTATTGCTTTAGCTACTTTATCGTATGTTTCTTGCTCAACTCTCCTAGCGTAATGGTCGGTTATGATCCTATGTTCTATCATACAAATCCTTATCTCACATCGGCACGTTGCCTGTACGGTTTCTACTACCTTCCTAATATTTTCCACTATGTCTCCCACCTTAATGTCTTCTTTGATATCATTACTGCCTAACCATAGGATGACTAACTCAAATTCTTTCTGCAATATTCCGTTCAATCTATCGTCTAAAAAAAAAATTCTAATCTTGCCTCCTGGCGCTCTATAAATTTCTACTGTTACATTAGGATCATCTACTTCCACGGTCTGAGGGACATAGTCATAGTCAGGTCCCCAACTAGCGCTACCCTATACATGTATGTGATCACTGGGCACTGGCACTTGAAAAATAAAAAGGAATTAGTTAGAGCGTGGGTAAGAGGAACCTTCAAATGGATCCAAACCAGCTGCCACCATTATGTAGCGCCCCCCTTGATAGCTTTGGTGTTAACTCGAAGGGCTCCACAATCCTGGCTATTACGCTGCCACCACCCACAATAAGTGGGAAAAAAAATAAAAGATTAAGAGAATATGTGGGTATTACTGGGTCTGAATAAGCAACTCGTTAACAGGATTTCAGTATATTATCACCTACTGATTGGCCAGCATTCACTTCCCTATTTAACCTAAGGTTTTACAACAAATAAATAACTGTAATAATGTGAACATCGACACGACGCGACTCTCAGCTCGTGTTTAACCAAAACCCAATAACTCCTTCACCCCACTGTCACTGTGTAACTTCCCGTCACACTGAATCACTGTGTAACTTCCCGTCACACTGAATCACTGTGTAACTTAACCTAAGGTTTTACAACAAATAAATAACTGTAATAATGTGAACATCGACACGACGCGGCTCTCAGCTCGTTTTTAACCAAAACCCAATAACTCCTTCACCCCACTGTCACTGTGTAACTTCCCGTCACACTGAATCACTGTGTAACTTCCTATACACACACACTCCAGCTATGAAACATGGCCTTAGCTGTATCCATTGGTGTGTCCAGGGTCATCCACTCAGCTCACGCTGACCCCGTCCGCTCCCACAGCTGCTCACACAGTCAGCTCCACCCCGCTCCCAAAACCCAATAAATAACATATATCAATGAGCATTCTTCAAGCTATAACAGATAAATAATCAATCCCCCCTACATCCCCACCAATACACTTCCCCGCACATACCTTTAACAGGGTTGATAGCCACAACTCCCCCACACGTACTACCAGCTGGAAACGTGGACAGAGAGAGAGCTAATATGGCTATCTTCCTCCCTGTTCGCCTTGTCCGCCTGATGTCACTAGCGATCGCAGGCACAAAAGTATTGTCGGAAACTATATCTAGTGATTAAGAACTGAGGAGTGAAGGAAAATGAGCATTTATTTACTCGAAATTTATATATTACTCCCCCCCCCCCCCCCCCACTCAACGTAAACTCTTCGTCAATCATGAGTCAAAAGGTTTAACCCATTTTCTCGCGTTACACAAACAAAAGAGAATCAACGAACAGAATATAACCTAATAAGTGTTTTCCTAATCATGGTTTCCAATACCCAACACTGCTATTACCATATAATTATATTTGCTGCCAGAGCAGTGTACGACAAGACATACCGTAAATGGCGGCGTACAAGTAGACTCTTTGAGCCTGAAAATTTTTTCCATAACTAGGGGTCGACATATAGGCAAGGATAAAATGCGAACCTGTACCACTGAGTAGCAAATAAGTGGATCAGCACTACTAACAATCGCTGTACAGCACTTAACGTAACTCCAGTCAGACAACTACAATTTGCGCCACTTTTAGAGCAACAGCGACAACTGAAGAAGACTTTTAGCGGCAGTTCCACCCACAAAATTTAAACAAGAAGTGATGAGGCACAGGAGGCAGGCAACGTAGTGAGGCATGGGGGGTAGGGTACGCCGTATAACAAAAATTCTTTTTCTCAACTTTGGCATGCCAATTTCCTATGTAAAATGGAATTCTAAGACGATTTTATCTTTTTCCATTTTTGCATTTGAGCAATTCTTACTATGCAAAATCTCACTTTTATATTGCACCCTTTTCGAATAATGCTTAAATGAGTACGCAGTGTCCGGTTGGTCCTGTTTATTGCATCATGCACCAATATGAGTTCCAAATGACTAGCGTGGTAAGCTCTTTCTGATCAGTTGGTTCATCAGGCACTACATCACAGTGTCACAGCCTCTACGTTGGCCTAGAACGTGTCCAGCATGTCCTTCTTAGACCTGAAGCAGGGCATGGTCTCCCGGTGGTGGGCCCGAGCCCGGATGAACCCGTCTCTGGCCTGCTGCCCCACCACTGCTGCCGCAGCCTCTGTCACCTGCTTCACGACTCTTTCGGTGCTCTGAGTGTGGATAGAGAACTCCGGAACCTCGTACGGCTTTACCAGGATCTCCTGGATCTGATCCCCGGACAGTGAACAGGTGAATGCCGGCTCGTGCACCTGGCCAGGCTGCCAGCCTATCAGTGTCTGCAAGCTGGTGGCTGACAAGTTCAGCTTGGGTGTGATGCGAGGTCTTACACTCCTCGCCAGCCCTCAGCTTCAAAATCTGGGTCAATGCGAACCTGCGGTTGTCCTCACTCTGACTCGCCATCAGCGAGAGGAGGACACATTCTGAGTGTGCAAACCATGCTCCTGTCCGCACGTAGAAGGTCACAGCTGTTTGGACCTTCTCTTGGCTGCGAACCTCATCATCTGAGCTGCGTGAGATGTGCTTGGGGCCGTCCTCTAGTCTGTGGTGAACCTTGATGTCGTAGTAGAGTTTTGAAGTACACCTGCAGGCAAGTACTTGACTAAGATTTCCAGGTGTTCAGTTCTTTGCCAGTCAGTCCATGCTTTCTGGTCCACATGACATGAGCGACTGGGCTGTGGTGAGCCATCTGGAGTGGGACACCTTGCCACACTTGATCTCCTGCAGCTCGGACGGGAGAACGCCCCGCTTCACAGCCTGGACCAGCTGGTAGGAGACCTGCTGGTCAGTGGACATGTTGACCAGGATATACACCGGTATCTCCGTGAGATCTTCACCGCCTGGCACTCCTCTGAACTCTGCGTTGTACTGCATCTCATTCACGCTGGACAGCAGACTGCACACTGGACCCGTGAAGTATGTCAGATGAGGTAGGCCCGTCGATGCTGGTGATAAGGTGGCGCAGGGGCAACTCGTTTGTGTGCAACACGCATATACTCCAGAAGAGCTTGCGTCCCAGCATCTTCTCCAAATGGGCGTGAGTACCACCCTTCCACCCCGTGTTGGCCCTAGTTGAGTCACCTTGCAGTACGATCAGTGCGTCGGTGGAGTCGTATGTCACCAGCAGATCGTAGAGAGCCTGAGCCACCTTGAACGCAGGCTTCTCAGGTGGCACAGGGTCCTCTGGTACAAAGTGCCAAAGGTACCTTCCAGATGGCTCCTCTGTCACTGACACATGCTCCTCCCTGATCAACCTTGGGTGCAGTTTCCCATAGCTGTCGGGCACCATCGCCCTGGTCTTGTCCCTCCTCCCATCGTAACCCAATCCAACTATTTTGGTACCCTGGTGCTTCCCCTGGTCAAGGTCCCTGGCCGATGCTATGGCATCCTGCCTGGCCCTCCTCAGCTTCTTAGGATCGCAGACCAGGTATGACATGTCTGGAGAGAGGTGGCCGTCAGCGATAAGGTCCTGGAGGAATCCAGAAGCCAAGGCAGCAGCAGCAGTGGGTGGAACGTCGAACCGGATGCTTGCCAGCGCCAGGTTCCGGACTGGCATTGTTTCTTCTTGCAGCTGGCCTGTCCAAGTACTGCATCACAAGGGGTGCCAGGGACCCCAGCCTCTCCCTGAGCAGTCGCTCTACCAGTATGGCAGCCTCCTGTTGCTCCTGCCTCTTTCCTCTGAGTGGCAGGGTGAACGACTCCTCAATCCCATCCTCAGAATCCTGGTGATCTTCAGCATGGCCCAGGAACATCTGCTCCTACAGCTCAAGACGTCTGATCTTTTCATCTTTCTGCTTCTGCTTCTTCAGCTTAGCCTCCTCTTCCAACTGCTTTCTCTTTGCTGCTTTCATTTGTCTATGCGTCTCATTATTGTCTACCCCTGTCATCATCATTGCACTCTCCTACCCAACTTTGATCCTCTGGTAGTACAGCCACTCCAGGTCTAAAGTAGGGACTTTGCTGGCCAGGGGGCAGTCACACTGCACGTGTGCTTTCGCGTGGCACAGCTGGGGGCTGGAGCAGTGGGATTCCTGGTCCTTGCAGAGGAAGCTCGTGTGAGGGCAGGCCGTTATGTCAAACAGCCTGTCCATATTCTTCTCCACGAATTCCTTTACTGCTTTAGTTGCTCTGTCTCTCACCACTTCACTAACCTTCTTCCAAAAATTATCTATCCTTCTGGTCACGGACCGGTCAATAACAACCACTGGAGGTGCAAACTGGGCGTTTGATTTCTTCCACTGGGCAAGCACCATGGGGGTCAGATCCTTCACAATGTCTCTCACTGGGTACCCCCGCTTGTCAACACCCTCCCGGATGCCACTGAGTTCTTGGAGAAGGATTCCCCTCTTCATCACGCCGCGATACGTAGGCACCTCACTCTCAGCAAACTCTCGTCCACCGCCAACAAAGGCGGCCAACTTTTATCCAGAGCTCTGTCTAGTTGCGGGCTTCAACCCACTTGGTTTACAAGGAGAAGCCATCCTGAAAAAGACGATCAAGAATTGATGATAGGTGCAAATGAAGCCGTTACTTTAGCGGGGCTAAGCTATGTTTTGCATATAAATATAAAAGTCCATTTTTGCATAGCAAAAAGTGCTCAAACCAAAAAGTTGAAGGGGACAAACCACCCTTAAAATTCAATTTTACATAAGAAAACACCTTGCCAAATTCGAAATAATCTATATTTCACTTTTCATTGGACCTACGGCGTACCCTAAATTGGGGGGACGTGAGGTGTTTACACTCAGAACGACAAAGCCAGACTAGATAACGCACGCCAGGCACGCAGCTGCGCGCACCGCCTCGGTCGGCTTTGTTTTCACTCCCGCCGTCCAACCTGCGTGTACTTGTTCAGCCAGCCAACGTGACGATTTACTTACCGTAAATGGCGGCGTACAAGTCGACTCTTTTAGCCTGAAAAAATATCTCCATAACAAGGGGTTGACTTATACGGCAAGGATAAAATACGAGCCTTTACCACCGATTGGCAAACAAGTGGATCAGCACTACTAACAATCGCTGTACACTTCTTACCGTAACTCCAGCAGGTTACCACAAATATTTCCAACTAAAACTTGTGTTCGGTGAACTTACTTAACATATTTAACACACATAAGGCCTCTTCCATTTGTGCCCAAGTTGCATGAACCAATTCTTTCAGTTCAGGGTTGGGTTCTGGGTTCAGGGTTGGGTTCGCGTGTCACAAATGGAACGCAAAAACCCCGTTTTTTGTTTACAAACATACTCAGCTGGCGGGCAATTTAAGAGAAGAGAGAGAGAGAGAAGAGGAGAAGAGAGGAGAGAGAGAGAGAGAGAGAGAGAGAGAGAGAGAGAGAGAGAGATAACGAGAGAGAGAGAGAGATATACCGAGAGAGAGAGAGATAACGAGAGATAACGAGAGAGAGAGAGAGAGATAACGAGAGAGAAAGAGATAACGAGAGAGAGATAACGAGAGAGAGAGAGAGATAACGAGAGAGAGAGATAACGAGAGAGAGAGATAACGAGAGAGAGATAACGAGAGAGAGAGATAACGAGAAAGAGATAACGAGAGAGATAACGAGAGAGAGATAACGAGAGAGAGATAACAAGAGAGAGAGAGAGAGAGAGAGAGAGAGAGATAGCGAGAGAGATAACGAGAGATAACGAGAGAGAGACAACGAGAGAGAGAGATAACGAGAGAGAGAGAGATAACGAGAGAGACAACGAGAGAGATAGCGAGAGAGAGAGATAACAAGAGAGAGAGAAAGAGAGAGAGAGAGAGAGAGAGAGAGAGAGAGAGAGAGGAGAGAGAGAGAGAAGAGAGAGAGAGAGAGAGAGAGAGAGAGAGAGAGAGAGAGAGAGAGAGAGAGAGAGAGAGAGAGAGAGAGAGAGAGAGAGAGAGAGAGATAACGAGAGATATAACTCAGCTAGCTGTTATGTGAAGGGATCATATCACGTTTAAGATCGCGGCAACGCATGGCTCCACCAGCCATGTATGCCTCGATCTTTTATGCCGTCTGACATCCTCTCCGACTCGTGCATGCGGAAAACCCTTCACGATAAGAGAAATAGGGCCCAAGGCGACCATTGTTTGTTATGAACTGAAAACTCTACCCAAGCTACCCACCTCTCAATGTGAGTAGAGAAAGTTCACGGGTTTTGCTGAGTCACTACGCGCTTTGCCTCGGACCCAGGTTTTCGTGCGCAAATGGAACGCCTGAACTCTTGGGTTCCGTGAACTGGTTCTTGGAATGTCGCAAATGGAAGAGGCCTATAATTAATATATAAATAATAAAATAATATAAATTTAGTTTATATCAACACAAAACCATAGGCTGTTTCCAACAGCTGATACACAAATTGTAAACAACTGACCGGAACGCCACTGAACCGAAGCGGCCACTCAGACAACTACAACATCAACAACTGCCTGGCTGCTCGCCGAGCGCCAGCGCTGTCCGCCCAACTCATCATACCTCACTCTAACAATACAACCGGTAATTCTGATCTACAATATATCAGCCATACCTAGGGGGGTAAAGATTTTGTAAGTTTTTGGCCTACATACCTACTATTTTTGGGGGCCGACTTATGGCAAGTATAGGCCAACCCGAAAATTTTGACAATAGTCTGAGGTCGACTTACCCCCTGGTCGCTTCTAGCCGCCTTTTACGGTATACTATCGCATACAACAAAAAAATTAAAAATGGTGATGAGGTGGTGAAGAAGATAATAATGTGAGTGTGTTCTTTTTGTAAAAATTTACTTTTTTGGCTTTTTTTTTTCTTAGAAATTTCTTTCCAAATCAGGGTGCGTTTTCCAAATGCGCTCTTAAAAGCCGTAAAATTGGTAAAAAATATTCCTTAGAGGCTGGGACCATGCAAGAGTATGCATGGGTCGTATTTTAAGGGGGCGAAAAAAAAGTAAAATTTTTACACTTTGGGGTTCTCCCACTTTTTTTTTTACTGTTTTCAGTGCACACTCTGGTGTCGACTACTCAGATTGTAAATTTTACACTCAGCCCCCTTATTTGGGTGAGGTGGAGCGACAAGGTCAAGATGAATCAACGGGTGTTTCATCATCCCCTGCGGGCTTTACCCAGCTATATTTAGGTTTTTCATTAAATTTTTTTACTCATTCAGTAGTATTCTAGCATGAAGACCATATAAATTATAAGTTTTCATTAGGTGTAGATATTGAAACAAACGCCCCCCTTTCCCTTTTGCTGTCCTCAGCTAGGCCCCCTTACCCTGCCCCGGGGTGCTCCTTGGATGCAGGGAACGGGGGTGTAAAGACAAGGGGGGGACCGTTCGCGAAAACAGGGCTCGTGCGGGAAATTGGGGACTTACCGCTTTTTCCCCTTCCTCTGCTCACACACCGGGGGGAAGGGTTTAGGAAAAAAAAAAAGGTCCTTTAAAACCTTTTTATTTTGAAGTAACCCCCCAAAAAAAACGTTTCAAGGTCACCCCTAAAAATCTCCCAACCCCCTAGAACTACACACCCCAAAAACCCCCGACCTCTTCCTCGGGCCTCTAGTAGAGCTCATAACCAAACCCACAAAATTTCCCCCCACGGGCACTACACCACTGTGGCCGCCTCGTCGGCGCCAAACACCAGCGGCCGTCACGGGCCCGGGCGCCGCAAAACTACCAACAACTTACCTTTCGCAGGCACAACCTTCGATTTAACTTCCTCGCAGGCCAACCTTGCGACTATACCCCTCGCAGGCCAACTTGCGACTATACCCCTTGCAGGCAAACCTTGCGACTATCCACTGTGGCCGCCTCGTCCGGGCCCACACAGTGCCAGGGACACTCAGTCGCCTTCCTCACACCGCACAACCACAGCGGGCCGCCCGTCCAGGCGCCACACAGGCCACTAGACGTCACGTCGCCTTCCCCACACCGGCACAAAAAAAACAGCTGGCCGCCTCTCCAGGCGCCCACGGCCCCAGGGGAGATATCACGTCGTTTTCCCTAAACCCCGGCAAAACACACGCTGGAACAGCCCGCTACACCTCCACAGCCGCCTAAAAACCACAGGGAATTTCCCTCTAACCTTGGCTCGCCGACCCTGGGGAAATTAGGCCCGGGCGAGCCCTTTTAAACTCCCGGGGCACCGCAGTTCCCCCCTCTGTTCCCTGCTCCCGGGTCTCTTCTCTCCGGGGCTCTCACAAAAAACCCCACGGCTTCCCCCCCGATTTTGACCCAAAATTCTCCAGGAGCGCACGTAACACTCCCCCTCCCCTCAAAAAAAACGGCCAAACCTCGGCAGCCAAAACTAAAAAGAAAAAAAAAAATCATAAACAGGGCTACATGGCATATAACACAAAACCCCAAAAATGAAGGAAAACTCGCCCCATCATAAACAAACCACCTTTTTCCCAAACATTACCCCCAAAAGCTTCACAACTGAAAGTCCCCCTCGCATCTTGTTTTTTTCCCCCCGCAGCCGACAAAAAAATTTTCAGATACCGCCTTTTCCCTCAAAATTCCAGCAAAATCCCATGCTGACCCCAGTGAAACGAACGCCTCCTTCTTTTGCTGTCCTCACGGGGGTCCTCTACCCCTGCCCCGGGCTGCCTCTTGAATGCGGGGAAGCAGGCGGGTGCTAAAGAAGAGGGGGGACGCGTAGCGCGAAAAACAGGGCCTGCTGGAATTGGGATTTCCCGGGCCGTTTCCCCTTCTCGGCTGTTCACAATCAGGGGGGAAGGGTTTAGGCAAACACAAGGGTCCTTTCAGGCGTTATATGAAGAACCCCCAGACAGTTTTCAAGGTCACTCCCTTTCTACAACACCAGCCCTAAAACACATGCCAAAAAC